>VYXH01002518.1:9342-68778 GCA_013397275.1 Burhinus bistriatus | reverse complement strand
TAAAAAATAAAAAAAAAAAAAAAAAAAAAAAAGAGGAAATCGTTATACTTAATTAATTATATTATTTAAATAATTAAGTTACATTCAATTATGTTCCTACTAGTCTCTTTTGCCTCTCGTCCTGTCACTGTGCACCACTAAGAAGTGTTTGGCTTCATCTTCTCCCTACCCTGCTATGATACTTATTTCAGAAAAAATCTTGATTGAACCTGTTTAAAAATTAATTCCCTTTTCAGTAGCATATGGATGCAGGTCAGATTAATCATTTAAGCACTATTATAAATAAATAAATAAATAAATAAACACAATATCTTTCAGAGTTTAAGACACTGGGTGATCTGCACAAAAAGTGAGGATAATGAATAAGTAATAAGGACAGTATCATCAACTTTTTTGAATTATGATAGTTTTTTGAATTTGTGTGGGGAATGAGTACATTCTTCTGCCTTGTTCTGGAGTGAACAAATACAGCTATTCACTATGAGTCTTGGATATTACTGAAGCTGTAGATGTGTCAAAACCAACAACAGAAATCAAGGTTTTGGCTAATGTGAATCTTCTAATTACATCTATCTTTGTCTGCAAGGTTTACAAGGGGATCACTGTATAAATCAAAAGCTGTTTATGCAAATAGAATTTGGTTTTGATTGGAAGCAGTAAGTATCTAGTCTACACTGCAAATTTTCCTACTGCATCTTCCTTGTCTTCCTTTACCATGCAGGCAGAATGGTTTCTTATGTTCAGCAGGAGAGACTCCTTTGTACTATGGAAAGTCCATGGTTACTGAATATTTCAAAATTCTAAGCACACTAGAAGAAATCAAAGACAGATTTTTATTCCTTAGTCTTCAGGAGCTGAACGTTGACTTGTACCTTGGAGTATCAGTTCGATTAATCAAAAGAGTGTAATCAAGTAACATATGGAAAACGTTGAATAAATTTGAAAAAAAAAAATCTCATATGAAATAATATGCTGCTCTGATGCAACTGGCAGCCAATGAATTGAACATGAAAGCAATTTTCACCTTTCTTGTAGGCAGAGAAGTGGTTCCTAAAGTTTAGCTTGTGTGTATATTTTGGCGTACTAGTAACCGCCTGAAAACTATTGGACCCTGTGTGTTACAGGTAATCTTGCTTCCTTCATTCATTTAAGGGACTGCATGAGCCTATAGTATTTGAGGTAGCCACTTGGATACAGTCACCAGTCCACAAAATGGATTACACAGGTCTTTTGGATTCAATCTCGTAATTTAAGTTATATGCATGCTAATGTTAATTTTGCCCCCAAAAGATTCCAGACACAGCAGTGTTGTTGCTATTGTTTTTCGTAAGTTAATATAAAAATAGATATAGCAGTTATCAGAAGATTATTAGGTAAATGTAATGCAGAATTCCCAAGTAAAGGAATAAAATTCATGACTTTCTGCAGAATTATGTTACAATGATATCATGTAGCTTACATTTTCTTTGCACTTGCAATATATTCCATGATTAGAAACTGAAGTTTGGGTTTCTTCCTTCTCATGACCTGTAGGAGTTCTTCAAACAAAACAAATGAGTTTACCTAAGGATACACTTTAAGTGAATTGAATGCAACAACACTAACGCAAAGCTTAATCTCCAGAGGAAGAAACAAAACGGTATTTTATATAATATACTGATTTGTAGCCCATTAACTAGGACAAAAACCTTTCATATGTCCACCCCAAAATTTGTTTTGCAGAGGAGTCAGAAAAAAACTAATCTCAAAGACAAGGATGATTTAAATCTACACATTTCTTATGTTTCTGCCACCCTCCTTTGCTTTGCCAAATATTTGAATTAATGCTGGAAAACTCCTCTATCTGATTACCGTGTCCTGATGACAAAATGTTGAGGACCATTCTGATTATTAATGATAATGAAAAATAAAGAAATCAGATGAGAGTGTTCATAAATCCTTGTGAGAGAAAGCCCAGACTAAACTTTTATGTTGTTGTCATGATTATCCGAGCTAATATATCCTCACATTTCTAATAGCAACATTAGGCCAAATTCTCAGTGGGCATAAATCATTCTAGTTCTTTTACTACAAAACGGTTTTGCTTGATTTACTGGATGTTTTTTCTTTGTCCAAGTACTTTTGTTTAAAGAATGTTCTATACAGTGAATTAAGGTCTCTTTCCTCCTACAGTACAACTCCCCCCAATGGGGCACTTGACTAGTGTATTTGAATGTATATTTTGCTCCAAAGCCAAATGATTTTATAATATCACATTTTACAAATATTTTCAAATAAAAACTAATTTTAAAGGCTTTTTTTCTGTATTATTTGGTCATGTTTGGTGCAGCCAAACAATAGTGTGAAAAGTCTTATTTTTAAAAAGGCAAACAAAACACGAAGACTGGCCTGAAAATGTTAGCTATTTCACCTGTTGACTTTGCTGTTAAATTGAAGGCCAACAACAGTAAATCCCAAGAGTTTATAATGTGGGAGACAGTAATATTTCTTTTGTTAAAGCAGCAATTCTGTCTTGTTGAGAACAGAGACAAAGGTGTTGTGATAGTCCTGTTCTAGATGTCTTTCTGCGGTTCACAGAAATCTTGAATCCTAATGGGAAGAGCTTCAGAACTGACCAGAAAAGCAATTATTGGTACAGTTTTTCTAAAGAAAATATATAATTTTTCCATAGATAATTCTTCTATATTTATGATGAGTCAGTCCATAACAAGGGTCTGTGTATGCATTCTTAAGTGTATATTTTGATTATTCCAATAAAAATAATATCTAAGATAAGTGATTATAAAATAGATGGAATTTGAACTGATTTCATGTATTAAGGTAATATATGTTATGCTTAATTTATGTGTTGTGGCCTACATGCTTACTGGAAAATCAAAACAGAAAGAAAACGGCAGAAGAAACATTTGCATCTGACATAAGCACACCCAGCTTTGTACCTTTCTACGTTTATATAACACTTTCAACCATCTGTAATACCTGAATTGTCAGAACTTAAATATTTGATTACATTTTCCAAAATCAAAATTTAGGACATTGACATGAATTTCTACCTAGGGTGGTTTTGGAATGAAGGTAATCATGCTGCCCTGCCATAAGGCAGATGATCCTTCAAAAGAGGTTGAAGCTCTGGTTTATGAGACAGAATACAAGAAAGCAGTGTAAAACTAGCACTAAACCAGTCGGAAATTCCCTGAAAGTATCTGCTGAAAAAGAGGTCATGCTGGAGGGATAGGCTGAATGAGTGAAAGGGAATGTCTGCGCTAAAGAGAGAAGTATGTGAATCACATACCTATCTGTGAGAGACATTAAAGCAAATTCAACTATATGAATTTTCCATTATGTGCTACATTTTTACTGAATTTCTGCCTTGTTCATAACAGCTGATTTTGTTTTTCCTCTTTTGGACTCAACACCACTGAGAGCCTTTGCAATATCTCTAGCATGTTAAGAAGCAAGCTGTCCATTTAACCTCAGATGACAGTTCAGTGACAGTTAAAATGCTTTCATTTAATACCTGTGCATCTATGTAGGCTTATAAAGCGGTCTTATGCACTTCCAACACTATATAAATGAGATACTTTTTATTATTGAAAAGAAAGTTTTCAAATATCTATCACGAGTTCCCACTTAAGGTTAAGAGGTTTTATTTAGAAAAATTTTGTCAATATGGACAGATAAAAAACCTACATGATTTAATATACTTGTTATAGAAAGTGACTAACAAGGATAAATAAAGGGGGAGAGCACATCTTGTTTATCCAACAGCATTTTGTGTGTGCATGTTGCTAAACATTAAAAAAACCCACAGTCCATCCCATTAGAGATTTTCACTGTTATCTTTCAAGAACAGAAGACTAATGTAATGTCTATGACTTCTAGTTGACCATTTGCAATATCAGTAGAGTGCAGTTTACTTAGAAGTCAGCTTGACTTGTGTGAAAATGTTAAAGCACTGTCCCTGATGCCTGGACATGCTTCTCTACCCCGCAAGATAACAGCAGTCAAAAAGAAACTGTTCACATAGAAGCCTCAGGGGTTACTCACAAAAGGGCAAAGAAATTTATCAAAATTGAGAGAAAGTCCTTTGTAGTTTCAAGAAAAGTGAAATCTTGCATGACAAATTGAGTCTGTTTAGGGCAATGTAATTGAACAGGGCTGCTCAAGTGGAACGAAGCCTGCTCAAAGGGCATATCATACGTGGGAAAGACTGACCTATGCATACAGTGTTCAAGGTAAACATGCAGGCCTGTACTTCAGAGCTGAGTGAGTTTGCAGTTTTACTGGTCTGATGGGGATATGATCAGAGTTAGAAAACGTGATCTTCAAGGGGGGGAGGGAGGGGGAACAACAAAAAAAACCCACCAAAAAGCAGACTTGTATGGGCAGTTTCAACTGTTTTAAGGACAAATTTTGAGGGTTGCGTTGTCCTTATAAGTTGGTAGCCATCTACATATTTCTTTTATAATATAATGGATCCTTTCATTTATTTCTAGATAGTTTTACCAGCCTTTTAGTGATTTTTTTCTAAAATAGCACGTACTAACAGATCCATAAACAGAAGTTACACCATTTCATTCAATACATTTTGCAAGTTTTTTCTCCCAAAATAACAATTGACACAATCTGTCATTGCTCTAGATGCAGTTACATAAAGCCTGGCAAATACAAGAAAGATTTTGTTTTCTGCAGGAGCAAAGGAAATGCTGCTGAACAGGTTTCTTAGTCAGCTAGGCCTGTTGAACATAGCAGTTTTGAGTTCTTATCAAATGACTGTATTTCACTTTCCTTCCATTTATTTTGGCATGTCAGATTTCCTCTAGGCAATGCCAAATAGCTTTTTCAGTGGTCTGCTCCATGTTCCCCAGAGTGAAAGTAATGACCCCAAATTTGTTCGTTTTTCCCCTGCTGTCTACTTTCCTCTTCCCCAGTCATTACAGGTACTTGGTAGATCTCTGGTGTCTCCACAGTTGAGTGTGTTGACCTTTGATGAAAGCAGCATCGACTCTTGCACCTTTTATACCAATCCCCATATTTTCATTCAGTGAAAACTGGACAGGTGTAATGTCACCACGCACACCCCTGCTTTTCTTTTTTTTGATGAATTGGGAAAAAAGAGAAATAAGAGATAGATTTGGAAATATTTGAATCCACAGCACAGGGTCAGGACAGCATAGTGCCTACAGATTTTCATAAGTTTTGTGGGACATAGTTTTTTGGGTGAGTGGGAGGGATGATTTTCTAAATTTTATGCTGTTTGCAGACTGCAGAAGAATGATGGAAGATAGTAACAGCAATTGTACTTACAGGGGTTTTAGCTTCAGGAGGAACATTACACAGTGATTTTTAAAGTCATGTCTTTTCTAGTTTGCAATATATAAATAAAGTAGACAAATATCAATAATATGCCAACTTATTCAAAGAAAGGGTTGTTAAAGCAATTAAATAAAATTTAACATCTTTATTTAGAGTTACTAAAATATGCAACAAAACAAGTTTTACTTAAATATAGCACAGTGCAAATAGGAACAGATGTTGTCTCTCTCAGAATAGTCAGTCACCTGCATAGTAACCACCGAGCAACAGCATGTATTGAAAAAATGGTGAAAAAAAAAATAAAAAAAATCAATTCTGTGACTTCAATGCCATAAGATTTTGGGAACCTGTGTCTCAGAGCTACCATAACTCAAGAGGAAACAGTCAGCCAGTCCTACTTGGTCTCCTAGAAGTCTAATATTTTGTTCTTAGCTGGAATGAAGCAAAGTATTAGATGTCATGGTTGTATGCGTTCAGATGTCTTAGGCAGTTTATTCTTGTATTGTTAAAGTTTAATGAATACCTAGGCCATTTATTCTAAGTTCCGTATCTAGTTGGGATGAACATATGAAGATCTGAAGGGTTTTTGGTAATTTGAGAAGCACGGATTTACGTTTTGCTGTCTCTCCCATTTTGTTGGCAGTGCTACAAATTATAATGAAAAATAAAGAGGTCAGAAAAGCGCAGAATAACTAAAGCAGCGCAGAAATTCTGAGGTTTTTCGTGAGAGTTCAGGTCTATAGCTACTTAATACAGTCATCTATCTA
The DNA here is from genome assembly GCA_013397275.1 of Burhinus bistriatus. NCBI lineage: Eukaryota > Metazoa > Chordata > Aves > Charadriiformes > Burhinidae > Burhinus > Burhinus bistriatus. The sequence continues at coordinate 62,695 of VYXH01002518.1, read as the reverse complement.
GGTAAGAAAAATTTGATATGAGTATTTATTGATTTAGTAGAAAAAAAGATCAGCAATACAAGGTTGTGAGGTTGTTAGAGTAAAAAAAAAAAGTTGATCAAACTGACACTCGAATTAATTACATCATCCTAAATGAGAATTCATTCATGGAAATGGACTAGATTGTTGTAACATTTTTCCTTGGTAAATTGCAATGATATTTTTATAACATAGCAGAACAACAAAGTTGCATTTTTGCAAGAAGCTCATGAAGATTTTCAGCTTCAAATAAGGGAACAGACAGAGGGCCAGAGTACAGAGGAACCACCTCTCCAGTGCCACGTCTGCTCTTGAGCGGGAGCTGAAATGTAAGTTGAATTTGCACAATAGTGAAATACCAGCTCTATAATCCCTAAGAAATTGGCTGGTCATCAATATTTTTAGCTGATGAATAGAACTGATGTGCGCTTTGTGTTTAGAAGTTGAAATAATGGTATAAAACCTTAGAAAGTTATAATTCTTATTCTGTATGTATTTAAAAGCTCCGTTTGACAGCCTTTGCTGATAATGGTAATAGATAGCTACAGATCCGCAGAAGTATTCAATAGGCATGAATTTCTTGGAAGGTCCAGTAAGTTGCAAAGTGGACTTCCATTCCCTATCAGCACTGGCTGGTACTGCAAGCTGGTGGCAAAGGTCTCTTGCATCGCTACAGACTCACCCCAAGCCTTACACAAGCCTTAGACCAATTAATCTAAAGCTTAAACACAAACCAGCTTTCTGTGGTTCCCAAATATGTTAATGGAAATATGTGCTTGAATATTTACTTTAGCAAGTTTGATATTGCAAGCAATTCAGTTCTTCATACCTCTGATGAAAGGTGCAGGAAGGAGGAGTGAAGAGAAATACTTCTCACACTCTTTATTCCATGAAGGAGGATATGGGCCTTGGAAAGAGGATATATGTGTCATTTATATCCCAAGGAAATTAGGTTTATAAATGTTCCCTCTACCCACTCTCACTCCTGCCTTCATATATCAGACTATATCAGGGATTTTTTTGGTTCATTATCCTAGTTTCTCAATAGTTTTTACTTCACAAACTTTTATTCTGGAATGGCACTGAAAAAGGCAGGTCAGATATCTCCAGTAAAGGGCAACTTGCTCCAGTGATTGGGGGGAAAAAAAAAAAGAAAGTTGTCACTTCTGTCAGAAAAGGAATTGCCTTTAATACAAAAAATCCTAGAGAGAAAAGTTGATACAGGGAGAAAGAAATTACTGGTTCAGTGGTTGAAGTTATTGGCAGCAAACGTGCCATAAGGTGACCTATTACTTCTATGTGTGCTATAGATTCCATGTATTTTCATATTATTCTGTGTATTAAATATATTCTATGTAATCTGTTCTTTATAAGATGTCTACTATTCTTAAATCCTTCTCAGAGGTGTTGATAAAAGATAAACTAAAAGAGAAATGTCAGAGGGAAGTCAGAAGAATACCTGTGTACTTAAAACCATGCGCTTTAATATTCTGTTATATCTGTCCTTTTCAGGGCAGGGGGGAAGTAAGAATTGGTATGGAACAAAATTTTTTGTGTTTTGTACAGAATAATGTAGAGCAACACTGATGGAGCAGGGACGATGACTTCTCTGTTTGATATTTTTCTTCCAATTTCCTTCTACTATGAAGTAAATAATTATTTTTAGACCTTCTAGCTTTGCATAAATTTATTTGTTCATGGACATTCAAGAATAGTGTGTTCTAGAGAGTAACTGAAAAGTGAAAACTCCCTAATATTTCAAATTTATGTTTACCCAGTGCCTAAATTACTGTTTTATTTCTATTCCAAATCTAAAGGGTTAGACAGTAGGCAGATTAATATTCCAATTAACATACCAAGATGATGTTTTAAATTTACTGCAAAGAAAACAATTTTATTCTACTGCAACAGCAGCCCCTGGAGCAAATGACTTCTTTCTTCAGACTGAGAGATATATGCCAGAAGGTTATGGCTGTTTTACCAACACCTTAATGTGCCAGGCGTCTATGAATTTTTTTCCAAACAGTTCTATGTTTTAGCTGAGACTGAAGAAAAAATTGATTACAGAAAGTGATAAATATTACGCTAACAGTAAAAACAAAGAAAGAAGCAGCAGCAAACAAACAGACTAAACCTAAGACAATCCATTTGAAATGGTTTAGGGTACTTAATTTTAGCTGCTCAAAGTGAGAAATTAAAGGTTTTGACTTCAAGAAAAATCAGGACTCAACAACAGGCTCCTTTGAAACAATACATTCTGAGCAAACACAAATTAAGTGCCCCAAATATTTTTCTGTTCTGTTTTGGTTATAGAAAAAAAAAAAAAACAAAAACAAAAAACACAAAAACGTAAGCAGAATTTCCTTAAAGTTGAAGTAAAAAGTAAACAGATTTATGGAGAGGTAAGTTGCGCTGAGTGGTTTTTCACTCCATCAGGTCAGTGCAGCACAATCAATAATACAAAGAAAGCAAATAATTGATACTTTTCATTTATCTAATGGATATTAGCTTTCAATGTGGTTGTTTTTCCTTGCAACATAATCTAAACATCCAGAGATTGTAGACATACATTTTTGTTGTTTAATGTAAATCTCTTAGAAATAGTATTTTTTTCCACCATTATTTCAATTTCTATTCCATAACACAGCATTGCTATTTGACCTTTCCAAATAAATATCAGATTGTTTCAATAGCAAGTGGTAATAACCCTTGGCTTGTCTACTGGGGCAAAAAGTGACAACTTGTGAGATTGCCCTTTTTTGCATTACTGGTTAGTGGGACTTTCTCGGTCAGTGACTTACATTTATTTCTTATGAATTACAAATTAACTATTAACAGTGAGCTTTCCATAAAGGAGTTAAGATACATAGAAGGTAATAATGCATCACTGCTGTCTAGCTGTAACAAATCACTATCATTATGCCTTCATGTTTAAGTAATAAACGCACTTTGTCCTCCAGAGATGTAAACTAACCTATGTGATAGATTGCCTCAGCTTTGACTCAGAGGATCAACATCACTTCAGATTGTTTTATGTTAGAAAGGAAGCTATTCTTGTTCATATCATCTCACAAGAAACAATGGTAATCTTTATTACCTAATAAGTATAATGTGAATTACCTTTACTTTAGTTACTTAGTGAGTAAAATCCCACAAGCAGATCTTTAGAATTGTGTGTGTGTGTTTCTTTCACTATATACAGATCATTTGGGTCTTGAGTCAGCAAAGTAGTGCAGCTTCTTTTTGTAGCCCTGAGGATATGCTAAAATGAAGCAGACCCTTCATAGACAAAAGAAAATTATCTCTTTTTTTCTTTTAACGAGTAATTGCTTTTACAGACAAAATCAAATAATCATCAGCCAAAATTTCTCTGTAACACAAAAGAAAAAAGAAACTTCAGTAACAAGAACAGCAATGGCTAAATGTTCAAGTCAGTTTTTAAATCCATGTGTCTCTGACTCAGATAAGTAAGTAATTCCACTAAATCTCAGTCAGAAAAAAAGTCCAAAAAGCATCCTATTAATCTTCCTGAAGTAAAAAAAATGCAAAATCATTACTAGGAAAAAATGTTTGATCTTTGTATTCATGGCACTTATTTGCTGTACAATCTGAAACAGAGATAGGAAAACTTGGTGTTTAAATAAAAACCCGCCAGCGTGTATAAAGTTTGAGTCCATTACTCCTTCGACTGTAAACCTTTGGATTGTGGGGGCAGTCCAGAACCAAAGGATTTAGAAGCAACATCATACTACAAACACACAACTTTTATTCTTTATTTACTGACTCAGTGCTACTCAGACTTAAGGCATGAAGTATTTTTCTGTAATGAGATTCTTTTGTTGGTTTCTCTAGTGAGCTAAAAAATTTATGAAAAATATAGGGAATATAGTGGTAACTCTGTGATGTTATATCATTCCACCAAGAACTGCACTGACCTACATCAACATACAAGATACCTTGCATTGATCATCCAGTTTTCCTTAATAGTACTTTTTCCTTTTGTCCTCTTTTCACTTATACACCTGATCAGTAGCAAAAACTGCTTGCGCTGAGAAATGTCTACTCGACTTCCAATAAAAGGCAAAAAAATACAGACCCAGCACTTAAATGAACTGAAACCAGAAAACGCATTTTCTTGAATAGTCCATTTAGTTTAGCTACAGCAATTAAAGCAGGATGTTATAGAGAAAGTCCAAAGAGAGAAAATAATTACAGCCTTGGAAAGGCACATAAGAAGAACTGAAGATGCTCCAGCTGTAATTACTTCCACAGCAACTCTAACAGGCAATTTAATAAGAGGAATCCTGCTATCATCAATGGGCTTCTTCAGAGAAGCAACGCACTGCCTTAATGTGGAGAGTTATGAAGGCATGTTTTGTGGCTATGTAACCTGAGGAGGAGAAGAAAAGGTAAATTAAAGAGACTAAAGCAATTCAGTAACAAAAGCATTATAGAGCAAGAAATTTCAAATAATTAAAATAAGTTATTTGCAATAAATCGGTAACTTCTTTTCCTACTTAGATTCTTGAGAAAATATGGAATTTATAGCAATAAAAAGAATATGGTTTACAAGCACATCTAACTTAAAAATTAAGAAATCAAGTATTATATCTGAGAATATAAAGGCAATGTTTAACTGTCTGGGAGAAAAAAAATAGTCTTCCACAAAATATTCTCACGCTTGGTGTCACTGCAGGTTTCTCCTTACCTTACTTATTGACAGCTAAGGAACACTGGGCTAGGCAAACCTTTCCTGTAGCATGTTGTGACAATTTCTTTGTTCCTAGGTCAATAAAAGTAAAAAATATGATAGATTTTGTGCCCTGGCCTGCAGCTGAGATTCCTGGACCATCACTGGTATTGGAAAGAGCTCACAGAAACACAGCACTCACAATGTACCTTTTGCAACACTGGTTCACTGACTCAAAAAGAAGCACCGCTTTTTATGTACAGATAAAAATATGCTTTACAATAAATAATAATATTTGGCTGATTATTATGCTGCTGTCTAATGTCTGTGCAACTATTCACTATCAATGAATTTATTGCTCCATAAGAAAAATATCAAAATCAGACCCACTAATTTTTACATTATGTCATTGAAAATTGACTTTGCAGCAAGAATGGTGGTTGTGCATTCTGTTATTATTATACAGCATTCTTTTCTTACCTTGAAAAGGGAGATGTTTGCAAAGGCATGAGTTTGAGAAGGGATTCTGCCCTAGAAGTCCCATTAAAAAGACTCTGACGTACACTGAAGGACATTACGTACAATGTAACACATTAAAAACTGTAACTGTGAGATTTCTGAGTAGATATTTCCTTCTTCTGCTTCCTAAGTTGTGCATACATAGATCCTTGATATATCCCACATGTAATACTTTTTTGTCAATACTTGAAATGGTGTGTATGATTTTTGGCTGCCTTTTAGGATCTTCATTTGTTCAGCCATCTGCTTAGGAAGAGTCCACGTTGAAGAGGATTTGGTAAAGCCAAAGTGAGGACCATACATGTATTGTTTAATGTCTTTATTAATGACCAGGACAACGGAATGAAATGCACCAATCGAAAGTTTGCAGTCACCAAGTGACTGATAAGTGCTGGGGCAGGACTTCTCAACTGGGTACAAAAGACCTGAACAGGATGAATAGGCTGATCACAACCTCACGAGGTTCAACAACAGCAAATGCAAAGCTGTGTTGCCATACAGACCAAGTGTTGAACAGGTGGAAGGTAGCTTTGAGAGGCAGGAACTGGGGGTCCCAGTGAAGAATGTGTTGAGCTGTATGCCAATCATATACCTGGCTGTATTTGCAAGAGTGTAGCCAGCATGTTGAAAGGAGTTATTGTCCCCCTCTATTCATCACTTGTGAGACCACATCTAGAGTGCTGTGTCTAGTTCGGAGCTCCTCAGTACAAGAAAACCATGGGATTACTGGATAGAGTCCAGTGGAGGGACAAGATGCTCAGAAGGCTGGAGCACATGAGATACAAGAAAAGACCAAACTTGGTTTGTTTGATCTTAAAAAGGAATTGGCTAAGGGGAGATTATGGCTGTCTTCAGCCATAAACTTCATAATACAGTTGGTTGATTGTACAGTACCAAAGTGGAGATCAAAATTCCCTCCTGATTCAGTTAATACTATAAAGCCAATGGTATTAACTACCAAAGTTATGCATCAAATCATAAAGTTATCCAGCCATTTTGGAAATTCAGCTATACCATTTGACTCTTTGACCTCCAGCTACAGAGAATTTCACAGATTGACTAAAAGATGTTGGAAGAATTACTTCATTTTAATTATCCATTTTCTTCATAATTGGTTTTTTAGATTATAATTTAACAAATGTAACACCTACTGTTATCTCCTTCTTGATGCTAAATCCTAAACTTTTATTCTTCTGTAATGTTTAACCAAGTGAATGTCTATCATTTAAATTGATAATCAGATGATAGAAGTCATCATCTTAAAAGGTAAAGGGCCAAAATGTAAATAAATGTAACCCATAAGTATTAAATCTTTACAATCTCTAGATAAGAGGAGAGTATTAAGAGTATTGATACGGGTATTAAGGTTATTGCATTTACAGTGGGCTAAAAACATGAACATATACAATTATGAGAAGCAGAAGATAACCAACAGTTTTTTACCCTAGATTATCCTGTGTTTCACTGGACCATATCCTGTGCTGCAGCCTAAGTCTGTAATTACTAAAAGGAAGATTTAAAAGTGTTACAAATGGTATAGTCATTGAAAGTCACTCGAGAAGATCTCTTTAAAATGTGTTTATTGAAGTACAAAGAGAGGGGAGCTACGATGCAGAATAGCCATTTTCTTTTTAGAGTTCTGTAATTACAGTAACATTTTGCTATTACTACGCTGTTTTGCTCAAACAGAATCCCAAAGCAATTAAAGCATAGATCTTTCAACCCACTGTTAAGAGCATGATTGAGAATTCATTCAGGCTTCTCAGCAGAGGACACAAACCTCTTGTGGGTAAAAGTTGTGGACGAGCATGAGGAGGAGCAGAGGAACAGTTTGGAGGTTGGATGAAGTTTAGGGAGAAAGGAGCAGTGCTAGAAGTAACACCAACTGATTTTGCAGGGAAGTTTCCTTCCTTTTTTTCTCTGTGTCATCTGTAAATCTTGGCTTACCACTCAACAGCACCTGCCAAGGCTCAAGTGAAGGCCAAGCAGACAACTGGGCCATGGTGATTCTGCTTCCCCTGAGAGTCTAAAAATCTTCAAAATCAATTAAGTCAGTAAGTGTTTATTCTTTGATGTCATTCAGCTGTGAGTTGAATTCAAAGTGCTATTAGGAATTTCGTACTTAATATCTGGCATACGTCTAGGCAGAACAAAGGACTAGCCCTAATATAAGTAAAAAAAAACATTATCCCCAGGTGTTGCATGTTTATCCTTTTCCCCTTATTTTCAAGCTAAATAAATTACTTTGTGAAACACAATCAAAGAATGACAAACACTCTTTGTATCCTGCAAAAATAGCCCCTTACATGCTATAATTTGTAATAGATGACATTTAAAGACAGGTAATATAGTGGTATACTTTACAGAAGAGGGTTAAGTGGAAATATACATTAGGCCTGGGATACTTGCTATTGAGAAGAAATCATAAAATGGACAACTAGGGAAATAATAACATACCTTGAAGGACAGGTATTTGGACTAAATTAAGCCATTTTGATAATAATTCATTTGAAATTGTCAAAAAAAGATTCAATAAAGAACTAAGTGTTCTAAATGTTGAAAATGTTTACATTAGCAAACGTTTTTTTCTATAAAATGAAGGCATTTTGTTGACTTAAATATTTATAGAGTGAAGAATGCTTTTCTGCATTTCTATTACACTAATTGTGAAGAAAACTGAAATAAGTTCTATTTCAAGTTTTTTGACTGTAAAACAGTAAAGCTAAAATTTACATATTTCTTACTTCTTTGAACATATTACTCAGAAAATCTTTCTCTCTCTGGTGCTTTTTCTCATTGAAATGCCTTAAAACTGGAATAGGGTAGATTTAGATTAGATCTCAGGAAGAAATTCTTTACTGACAGGGTAGTGAGGCACTGGAACAGGTTGCGCAGGGAAGTTGTGGAAGCCCCATCCCTGGAAGTGTTCAAGGCCAGGCTGGATGAGGCTTTGAGCAGCTTGATGTAGTAGGAGGTGTCCTTTCCCATGGCAAGGGATTTGGAACTAGATGATCTTTAAGGTCCCTTCCAACCTAAACCATTCTATGATTCTATGATTCTATAAATGACAGATGAGCTATATATGCAGAAGACAGATGGATAAATCTATAGCTGTATCGACACACAGCTAGAGATTTTAGGTTGCCTTGGGAATGTGAATGTTCAATATGATTTTGGTGTTTCCATTGAAAACAATGAAAGTAATTTTTTTTCTCCTGTTCTAGTTATATACTGAGAAGTGGTATTATTTTTACTTATTTTTATTTTATTTTTACCAAGCAGCATGAGTAATGATGTAACCTTTCAATTTCTTATACACCTCTAGAGAAGTTTATATGTCACTACTGGTTCATATTCTTCATTTTACTGTAATTTGGAATGAATTAAAGTTTAATACTTTCTTTTCAATACAGCCAAAACCAATGGTATAGTCCTCAGAGGAAAACTCTTTGGAAAACAATTTGCAATTAAACAGAAATGGAAACAGGGAAGGTGGTTAAAAGGAGAAATAACAATAATAAAGCATAATGACTCTAAAGAGATGAGACCTCAGCATCCCTGTGCAAGAAAAAATACATTGTAATGATGACATCTAGTTTTGGGGACTTGTTTTTGTTTATTTATTTATTTATTTTTAATAAAAAGAGAAGACCTTCAGTCACTGTAAAGCTTCATTTACTTCAATACCAGCTAATATGTAATAACTGGTTGTACATAGTGGTTAGTGTTAATACAATCAAGAAACTCCTCAGATAAAGTATATTTTCTGGCTATGTGGCAGGAACATTGCAAGAAATTTAATCATTTTGACGTTCAAGTTCATTTGCAGGCAGCATTTTTTTTCAGAGCTTAACAAGTTTAATTCAGGAGGAAATGTTCTCCTGTGGTATAAAAGATCTATTTTGAGATCTGGGTGAGTTTCTGGTTTTATTTGCATGTTTGCCCATATTAGAACATACCCATGTTTCGCTGAAGTTAGATGGAAAGCCAAGAGCTATCTGTCCTGTCAAGTTATGATTATGCAAGCCTAGTGATGATGAGGAATAGTGAAAGGAACCCTAGGAAGCTCCACACATTTGAAGACAGGATGCAGAAATATTAAATGTGGAGTTCTCATTGAGAAGTTGCAGTGAATGTGAAAGAAGTTTTTTATGCAGACAATAGCAAATGTTCATTTCTATCAAGGTCTTAGTGGTCCTTACTCAACTCTTGCTAATATAACAATAAAAACATGTTTGACAAGACTTTTTAAATGCTTGGAGCTATGAGTTTGTTGAGAAAAGTATGCACTGTGAGTTGAAATGTGGCACTGGGATCATTTGGTCAGCTTTTGCTGCTAATAGAAATTGTGAAAAGCAGAAGCTTATTTAAAAGTAAATTCAGAAAACACAGGGAGCAATGTGGCAATATTATAGTGTCAACAGAAAGTCCTTGCACACTTTTGAACCATAGCTGAGGGCTCTGCACAATCATGGGCCCAGGTATTCCAGACACAGAAAGAAACAGAGCACAATGAAATTGAAATGCCATAATTTTTTCTGCATGTAGTACTCTATACACAGTGGAAATTATTAAGTGACCAGGTCCACAAAGGCATTGATGAGTTGTATCTGTCCTAAAGAATTGAAGTGATCTAATATCAGAAGCTTAGCCGCCTTCTGATTATTATTTCAACTCAGCCCCTGAACATTATACCAGTGTGGTAGAACTAGAGAGCTACAATGTTAGCTAGACTTGGTACATAATGCATCAGTTGGTTGGAATACTCAATTAACTGAACATCCTAGCCTGTTGGTAAAGGAAAACTAAACAGAAACCTGTGCCTACTAGTATTTGTTGTGGTATAGATATGTCATAAATTTGCGATGTGATATTGCATCCTCATAGATAAAATCACAAGAAACACCTTGAAGAGAATAAGCCAATACAACAAATCTAGACAATTGTCTGTAGGGAGTCATATCCCATGAAAATTAGGCAGAATGCATAAAGTGCTTATGCAAAGTTGTTTTTAATGAGATTTTACCAGAGACTGACAGAATCTTTCACTATCAGAAAATGAGGTGGAAACAGGCAAAGAAACTTGTCCTAAAGAAAATGAACAAAAAAATTCCAGCTACTGGCAGGAAATTTTTGCATCAGTGTGTTGAGACTTTGAGAAACTACCAGTTAATTAACACAGCCTAATATCTGAATATTAAAATGCCTGATTTGATCCTTCTTTAGTCTCTCTGAGGTCCACTCACTTCACAATGAATATATGTGGTTGTAAATAACAGCAAAATTTGTCCCACCACAATGATTTAGTAGATGTAGTGTGATAATCGTGCTTTACTTGGAGTTATAGCAGGCATCAATTTGGTCAAATGATTTTGTTCTGGTCAGGAAATAAAACAACATTTTCACAATAAAGAATAAAGTGAAATGCTCCTTCGGCATCTTTCCAGAGAATGCTGAAGAGGAAAAACCTACAGTATAGCTGACTTAAATCTAAATGGGATTTCTAGAACATCTCATTCACTAATGAAAACTTCTGTAGATGATAACTTTATTAGGAATGAGATTAATATGTCACATGTAGGTTATTAAAACTAACTCTGACAAATAAAAAGACATTAAGTACAGACCTTTAAATCCTAATTGTTTATGTGTTAGTGCTCGTAAACTGCTTAAATGTGGTTCATGTATACAAATCCTAGAGCAACAAAGTATGTGCTTATTTGGAACATTAAACGAACCAGTTTTCCAAAGCTTTAAGTTATATTCAGCATAACTGTCTGGGAATGTAGGTTTGATGTTAGAAGTGTAACAAAGTAATAAAACAAAATTATAAAAGGATATCTCAATAGATGTCCAAAGGTCAAAGATTTGAAACCAAAGCTATCATAGTGTGTAAAAAGCCAAGTTCTCTGAAATAAGATGTGGAAGATGCCTAAAATATTTTCCCATGGTCAAATGTAATCTGTAGAGGAGAGGGAATGGAAATGAGACAGGAAAGAAATGTCAATAATGAATTTAGAAAGTGGTTGCCTCACTACTTTTGTTGTTGTTTTTAAGTCTTAAAAACCTTGTCTTCATCTTTGTAAGTCTACCATCTCCTATAAAAACTTACAAAGTTCTCAGGTTAAGTAATTTTCTCTGATGTTAACAAAGAATTTTTCCTTCAAAGGAGAGGGACCTGTTGTGACTATTAGAAATCACATCTCCTCCATAAAATGGAAAATTTGAAAGTTAGTCTATGGAGAAAGTTTCTATGGAGTTTCTATGAGGAAAGCTGTTGACAGCTAGTGTCTCAGATGTAACCTACTAATGGCTGCTGCAAAGCATCCCAGTTTTCTCATGCAGAGTAGCACAATTGAGTATGACGTTTCTATAGTCATCTTTCTTGCCTGACTAAAGGATGATCACGTTCAACACAAAGGCTTGCTGAGGAACAGAAGACCAATGATGAGGACCAATGATGGCTGGAGGAACATTAGTGACCTAATCAGTGAAAACTGGTTACTCTTAAGGCTATAAAAGAAGAGGGATTCACCCATTCTGCTTTCTGGGACACAAACTCAGAGAGGGGTCAAGGGAGGAAACTCTGTCTCCCCAGAATAATACACAGTATGGTTTTGCCTAATGGGCTATGGTATGCAGAGGAAAAAGTGATTGTGTAAAATTTGTGGGACTTTTTTAGGGAGTTGCGGGAATACGCATTGCGATGCTTAGGGGAAAAAGATGCTTAGGTGGTGAAAGGGAAGTATCAAGACAGATAAACTGGGTGCCTAATACCAGCTATAAAGGAATCTATATTGTACAAGTGAATCCTAATGGCATTGGACTAGTAGGAGAACAGGTCTGGGTGCTAGGCGTGGTTGTCCTGTCATGAAAACTATTGTACATTAAAGGTTGTAGTGATCCACTTGCCATGTTGACCTGAAAAGGTGCAGGTCTGTGCTGGGTACATGTCCTTTGGCTACAGGATAAAATTAGCTGACTAATTATAAAGAAGGAGCCTGTAGGCAGCTCGCACTTCATACTTGCATGACTTTATCTTATCTTGAAGCAAAGCAGTATGCTGTCATATAAACATCCTTTTGCTCAATGGTAGAAATTACGAGTAGAGTGGTTTATTTCTAAGAACATTCCCCAAGAGCTCTGAAGCCCACATTGCTGGTGACCTTCTCAGCAGTCGGGATCTGTGCATTGTGTTGTGCCTAGAGGCCTGTCAATGCTGCACAGCTCAGGTTTCCCACCATCCAGCATTATCTATGCTACCCTCTATTTCCCTCTTATGTTGTTTCCACTATCTGGAATTTTAATCAATACTTCACAGAGTCTGAGTGCCTTTCTTACTGGGATCCATACCAAACACTTGCACCACTTCATTACACTTACTCAGAATATTTTACTTTTCTCTTGATAAATTTAAATAATCCAGAGAATGATGTGGTTTACAGATCAGAAAGTATAGGAAACAAAAGTCACCCTACTCACTATGCAATACCCTTTCTAAATAAAAAGCTCAGCAGATCCAGCACCCTCTACCCTCTTTATTTCTAGTCTACACAGTTCTTGCTAACAACATTTTTCAGTGGATGTCATGCTGGGATGTTTTTTGTAAGGATAAAATGTATCCTTGTACCTGATGGATGCCATAGCTGAAGTGCTGGAAACAACTGGAAGTGCTCTGTGGACTAACTGCAGAGAAAAGAATGAAAAACTCAAGAGGATGACAACTCAAGAAACCATTTCAGCTGAAAAACAAACTGTCTTCATTGGCTAGAAATTAAAAACTGCCCACTCTACCAAGTTCACATGACATATTCAGAAGATGTGAAAATATAAGCTCTGATTTATAAAGGTTAGAAAATGCTAGTATAAATTATTTCCCTGTCCTCATCCACCCAGCTTCCTCCAGTGCACCAACGTTCATGTGTCTACACACGTTATTTCACAGAATGCCATGACTTTCACAGAGTTTTTTATTCTTCAGTTATGTTCTGAAACTAAAATAGTTAACCTTCTACTGAAAGTATTTTTAATTACATTCTACAAACAGTTCTGTGACATCTTTCATTCAGACAGTTATCCTTTCTGTGTCTTCACTGATCTATATGAACAAGAGAATTGGAAGGTTGGGTTAAAATCTTCACCATTTAGGTAAGAATAGGCAATATTTTAAAAATTGTTTTGTTGAAAACCACTTTGTTTTACAAATGTAACCTAGAGTGCCTCTTTTATTACATAGCATACATTTTTTTTTAAATATACACATATCTATAAACATAATGAGCCTGTGTTAGGTTTCTTCTCCCTCAATGTACCAAGGACATTGAAAAGCAAGCAGAAAGGGAGTGAAAAAAGCCTCTGTAACTCATTCTCCAATGAAAACGATTAAGTTCACCACTGTTGCTGACCTATGTCAGCCAATCCGGGAAACGGTACTTCCTTAGTGCTCAAGGAGGAATATAAATCTTTCAAAGTACACAATAAACATTTTACAATATCACCAGCATAGGATATGTTACTGCAATGTTTGCAGACATGTCTGAATTCAGCATTTTATAGATTTTGTCTACAGCACATCCATTGAGTTTTGTAAATTATACTTGGATCCCAATCTGTTCAGTATAGAATCATGTAGCTGTTGTACTAGAAGCCTTCTGAGTACAAATCAAACCCATTTGATGCATATGTTTTTCATAACATTAATAAAAATCAGACAAATAAGCAGAAATTCCAAAATTTCTTGATTTGGTAACAATCTGCACCCCTAAAATATGTGAATATACTTTTCATAAAGTAGAACAGTTTAAACCAAAAGTACTGGAAAGTCTGTTCAGAATATGCAGAATATTCCCTTAGAAGATGAAGATCTTTGAATTTCTTTAGGCAGATGAAAGATTAAAAACATAGTTGTCCTACACCCTGGGAAAATCCTATTCCTCTTACGTCGTAGAAACTGGCAGTGACAAATTATTTTCTGGTAGATTTCCTGGTTGCAGTCTCTCTTTCTCCTGCTTGTTTTTCACTGAAATTCAGTGAATACTGTATAAAATAGTAGTGTGTGGGAGGGAAGGGGCTGATGGGTAGACTTATTTTAATGAATGAATTTAAGTAACTTAGCCCTAGGCAGAAGTAGGTGCTCTATACTGTTTCAAAGTGTTAAAAAAGCTCTCTAATTTTAAAATATTTTTTTCCATTTTTTAATAGTAAACTATTTTCAATTGTTTTCTTTTGTTTGCCTCATCTTTCTCCTCTACATCTACATTTTCAAATTTTTTGAAAGAAAAACACCAAATCCACATGTTTATGGGCATTGTGTGTTTTCTGATTTTCACCAGCAATCTCATTCTGCATAGCAAGATTCATGTTGTTAGAATGCCAAAAAAAAAAATTAAAATTGTACCAAGCAGCTTTTCTGTACATGTTCTTTTAGCTCTCCTGGTATCAAGCACTACCATTTGTTTTCTAGAATTTTAACCTAATTGTAGAAATGTACCTCAGGGCCTACCAAAATACGATTATTTTTGTGTTATTTAAAATGTCTCAAGTCACTTTTAGGATAAAAAATTGCAAACAAGGAAAACACAGTGTTTTAACATACTGTTAAAAACATTTTCTAGTGGTTCAGTCTTAAACTAAAAGAATAGCCTAATATTAAATAAAAGCTTAATGTTTTGTTCACTTTTTAACCCTGGGGAGATGTAGGGGGTCAGTTGTGCTACCAAAAAACTTCCATTTTTTCTTCTTAATTTGCATTCTATAGGGTATCACACCTATACCTATAAGGTTTTATTTTAAAAAATAAATTTGATATTTAAACCAGACACAGAATCTCAAAAGGGGTTCACCTGTAGGACACTCAATACTTAGTCCACAGCACAAATTCAGCTGTTTAAGTCTTTCAAACTGATGGCAAAACTCACTTTATGAGAATGTCAGCAGACAGCATGTGTCCCATTTGCCAAAATCTATATGCAAAATCTGTATGTTTGTAGTTTCCCCTCTATTCTTATTTTAAGAATTTAAAGTCAGCAGGTAATATATTTATATTTTTTTCAAGTTGTTCAAGTTCAGGTAAAGATGTTGCTAGCTTTAAAAATATATAGTTTTAGGATCCCCTCTTTATAAAGTTCTAAGATATTCTAGTATTTGCATACATTTTTTCTTGTTCTGTTCATTTTATTTATCTAAATAGCAACACAACAGAAGGACTGAACAGATAACTTGGAGAAAAATAATAAAGATAAAATGGAGAGAAAACATTTATACTTATTGATAGATTGTTTTTTTTTCTTTCATCCTTCCTAAAATTACCCATCCATGCTAAATTACTGGGTCACACATTAATGGGAAATATTACATAAATGCCTCCCATGTGAGTGGTTTTTCTAATAATATAAATGAACAACTGCAAGATTGGAACAAAATACTTTATTGTCAGTGAAGAACAATATAGCAAAGGCAAAAAATCAGTTTAAAAAATCAGTTTAATCCTACATGAGGAATGAGTAATCAGAACTTTTCTGTGATCAAGCTGCACTTCCATACTTTCTCTATTGCTTTTGATGTTACGTGAGTTCATTCATTGCTGAAGCATCTTTCTGTCTTTTAAAGGAAAGCCAAATATTTACATGTCTAATAACTGTTTTAATCATTATCTATTCACTTGAAGAAAATTAATATCAGGAGAAAAGATGAGATTATTTCTTTATCTCCAGAAAAAGAAGAGAGAAAAACCTGCACTAATGAGATTCCTGATGACACAGTATTGATTGCTAAACGTCAGCCAACTTGAGGGCACACTGCTGGACTCTTCAACCAAGACAGCTTGCTGTAAAAGATTAAAATATGGCTGTGAGGCTCTTGATATTTGGAAAATTCAAAGCAGAATCTATACTGTTTGAAGTGGGGAAGAGCGTTAAGAAAAAGTGTCACTTGCCAAGCTCAACTGCTCCTGCTGAACAAATAAAGCCTTAGTCTGGCAGATCCACATAGGGAAACATCAGTCTTAGATCAGGCATCAGTCCACCTTTTGCCCTGCACCAAAATTTAAAATAGGCTTTTTTTTACTCAGAAAGAGTCTGCATGCAGGCATAAACTCTCTGTTTCAGGCACAACAGATAATGCAATGTTGCTAGTCTTAAAGGAATATACAATCTTTTATTCCTGCTTTACCATGCCACTCTGATTTTGGACAGAAACTATTTCTTCAATATTTGGGATATTAACCCAGGTGCAGTTATTATTCACAAATAATTTAATGATAAAAAATGGTAGAATAAATGCTACAATAACTTTTTTCTTTGTTGTCTCATTTTACTGTTATTGTTTGAAGTTTGAAAACTTTGCTTAATTAAATAATTTCTTTTAAAGGATCCTGATTTTCTAAAGTTTTATGAGAAGTATCAAATTCTGTGATAACATTGACATTGCAATATCTTTGCTTGTAATTTATTTTGCAATGAAATACAGGTATTATTACAGAGACATTTCATAATTCTCCTTGAAAACTAATAAGTAAACTGTTAGCTATGCTTCACTAGTGACATTTAATAAAAGCCTACAGTTTTATTTTCCTGACTACAACAAGCATAAGGAAATGCTATGTTTTCTGTTCTTCACACCAATGTAGGTAGTTTGACAGGATGTGGAAAGTAAAACAGGTACCATCTCTTACACATCCTCAGTATAGAACATGGTTCACAAACACAAGAAATGGAATAATTAATCCTAAAGTGAACATAAAGTGGGGCTTAAAGGTCAGCTGAGCTGATGGGCATGTTTTGCAGCATAACAATTTCTGAAATTGTATTGAACTTCTGCAGGTTACACACTGCTGGAAATGCCAAACATCTGCTTGCTGTTGAGCTTCAGCTTTAGTTTTTGAAGTTACACAGATTAAGATCAGTCATGCATGGAAAGGAAGAGTAAGTATAATTTTGTGGGGGGAAAAACATGAATTTTTAAGTTCTCCCTGTTGTAGAGGACTTAATCATTTATGCCACTGCTACTAGTAAATTAAGTTATTAAATGTCAGGCCATTGCTCTGCGTCTTTCTCAGATCAAAACCAAGGAAAACCTCTTGCTACTTGTAGTCTGGCATTCACACACTGGGAAGGGAGTCAACAAGCACAGTTTTCCTTGCTGTTGATCTGGAAAAGAAGCAAAGCAGTGCTCTTGCAAGACTCATTCCTCAAGGATGAAGGCCACATTCCACCCCATTTAGTTTCAGAGATTTTATAGTTTCCTCAAAACAAGTATCCAAAATTGATTTAACATCGAAGTTTAAAACACTGGCACTGGGAAAGTAATTTGTCCAGGTTAGAAATTAAGTACCTTAACTAGAGAAAACAGAAATGCTTGAAAATCTGAAAATAAACAGTCTTATTCTTTTCATTGATGTCAATATAATACATTTTATGAACAATAAATTACCTGGTAACAAAACCCAAAGAATAATTAGTACCCTTAAAATGACTACAAGTGTCATTTAAAAAAACATACATTATAAAACATTAATACCTCAAAATTATATGAAACTAAACACAAAAATCAGATGGAACAAAACATTAATTTTAAATATGCATGGTATATAATAGTAGATTATATAGTAGTACAGCATGTCATTTTTTCCTGATACGAGAGAATATTCTCTAAACAGCAGAAATTCATGAGGAAATATGACAGTTTTGACAGAACACATTTTGCAAATGCAGGTAGTAATTTTTATAAAAATACACAGCATTCTAGATTTATTCTTATCAAACAGGAATATGTGAAATTTTTATTTCAAAGTGATAGCCTTTTTTATATAATTAATTTCCTGTTAAATAAGCAAAATAAACCCAGGAATTGAATATTTTTATTTTATCAAAATAGAACATATTTTCTTTAGACTATTTTTTTAGTTGTTGAAAACACATATTTATTTAGAGATTTTGTAGGTCTTCCTAGTTTTTCTTTGGACTAAACCTATTTATTGATACATGCGAATTACACCACTCAAGTCCCAATTTTCAACATATGCAAATATCATCCTACAGAGTGCCAAGGCTGAAGCCAAAGATTTCATACTTGAACCACCTAATGACTTCACATTCAGTCTTCTGTAACCCCACCATTACAAACACTACTTAGATAGAGAAAAAAACCCCAACATTAAGAAGCTCAGTTCATCCCTTTCGTTTGATTCACACCATTTTTTACATGAATTGTTAAACATTAATCTTTTATTCACTCTTTAGGGCAGCAACTGTTCTGTTAGTGAGACAGAGACCTTCTTTTGGTATTTCTGCAGCCTAATGAAGTTCAAATAAAAATCTAGTAGAATAATCACGTAATTGTATTCATCAAGTCAATGAGATAGTGTTCTGATAAACCTAATCCGTTCACCCTTCCTGCAATCAGGTCTATCAGTGTGGTCTTCCTCCCACCACAAAGAACTTTATCCTAATTAACCAGACCACTTCAGCTTTTCCTCACTCCATTTAAACCTTCTGCCGAATGCCGCCTGCACTGTGTCGTAAGCTTTATTGCCACAAATAGATGCATTACTTCAACTCATGATTATTGAACTTGAACCTATTTTCATGTTAATACTTTTACTTAAGCACAGAAACATGGTGATTCAGCTTCCTTCATGTTGTATGTTGGTTACAGTTTATGGCTACAATGTGTGTCTTTTGGGAGCACTCACTGCATTTGAATACTAAGGGTTAATCAGGTTAAGGGTTAAACATTTCTCCTCCACAAGTGACAACACTTCTAGGCATTGCTTTCTCATTCATTATAATGTGCTTTACCAAAGCTTCCACTGCAGCAGCAAAGATTCAGTTTTGTATCCGTCATTTTTCAGCAGGATGATTTCAGTTTTCAGCACACAATTAGGTGGAAAGGGACATACTTGCAAGTTACAACCACACTGGTCACCCCACTGCCCAATAGTTTTACTAGAAGTCATATTCATCATACTGATTTTTGTACTAGTGTGAAATGATATCACATGTATCATCGTACAGCATCACACAGACAACAGAAATGAGAATAATCTGAGGAACGATCTGTAACTGCAACTAAAGCCCTGTCTCTCTGAGGAGTATGATGTTTCCCTCAATACAGCCCAAAAGTGTAGGTGGACTTTCTGAACTTACAACCAACAGAGTGGTGTAACTCTATTACTACAATAGCTATAGCTATTATTCAACTACATTCTAAAAATGTGAGATATAACATCAGGAAGTCATTAATTGAATTTCATAAAACCTTATTGCATTTAGCTTCATCCTTTGGGGAGCTGCAAGTATCACATTAATATACACACAATGACAAGGAGTAAAAGTGAGGTACTCCCAGTTAACATACTCTTTGAGAAGGATGACTTTTTTAACAGGTGAAGAAAACTTCAGGAAGTATGAACATTAAACTGATTATAAACTGTAAATTAGTAAAATCATTATTCTGTCTTCACAGAACTAATTGATACTAATATTGTAGCACTGTGACTCATCTGATCATGCTTCAGTAAAAGCAGCCATATCTAGAGGGTATTTTTTGTTTGTTTGGGTTGGTTGTTTTTTAGTGTAGAAATGGACTTTAAAAAACTGTTTGGGATCTACACACTATGTTTAGAAAATGTAATCTTCTTTGTACCTGCTGACTCTCTTTCCTGGAGGTATCACAATTGCTCCCTGGGTCATAAAAATATATGTGTGTTCATGGTATAGTTATGATGCACATGTCCCGACGTGTACTAGGTAAGCATACTGCTTAAGGGACCACCAAGCATACGATGGAAACTGGCTATGTATCTATGAACCTGGTCTACAGACAGTAAGGACACGCAGTGGAGGACCTTCAAATTCTTCAGTGAGCAGTCACACACTTCGTCTTGACAGAAGGTTGGGTGTCATTGACCTAGACTTCTTATATCTGTATGTAGACAAGTGTTCTTTACCCAGCCATAAAACTCTTGGTGTCTGTTTCCAATATGCACAACATATTGAGCTAGCTTGCAAGGGTGCTTGTTCTGGGAGTCTCTCTGCATCAGGCTCATTGCAGAGCCCAATGCTCACGGATGTGGCCCTGCTGAGACTGAAGTTTGCTGAGAGACAGAAGGTCTCAGACTGTACAGTGCACCCTCCTGGTGGCAACCATTGCAGGGGGTCACCAAATCATTGCTTATTCTGTATTTAGCCATACCTCTTATTTCTTATTTAAGGTACAGGGAGGATTTCCAGCTTTATCCTCTGGCTTATAGTTTCTTTCAGTTCTCTTCTCAGATCTGGATGTTGTGCTTGATACAGTGTCATATTAATTTTTTTCCTCTTCTATAATTTTTATATCCTTTGCAAAATAGGCACATGTGCACACATGCACACACACACGTGATATCAGCAATGCATAGCTTTTCATCCAGTGTAATTTTCCACGATAATTTGCAGGGTGGGTATAGAGGAAGACATACTGACTGTCAAACACTGCACATATAACATCCCTTCTCTGAAATAAAGAAGTTATTATTTCAATTTTGATGGAAACATAATGCATAATAACAATTACAACAATAACTCATATCATTAAAAAACCTAATACTTTATAGTGAAAATAAAATGAAGGCAAATTAATAGCAGTGCTATCAATAGATTGTGTCTTGACCTGTTGTGCAGACACCTGACTTTGACATTACTATTCCACTGCACAGGAAAATTACAAGTTTTATTTCCAAGCTGGCTTGTACCTCATCTTTCTTTTGTAAGCAGCAATGTAAAGTTCCAAATAAAAGTTGTTCTAATTATGAGCACTTAATAATATAGCCTCAATATTTGACATCATTTACGGAAAACTGCATTATATGCCATATTCAGCCATGGATATTTTTATAGACGGCTTCAGAACAGTAACTAGAAAAAATAATTTAAAAGGAACAGTAAATTGTAATTACGTCTTGCCATACAGCCCTTGTTTAAGGAAGAAGAGTTTCTTACTACATTTTTAATTCAAAATGAACTACCTTTTGCTAATACAAAAACAACGACATCTTGAAGACAAAATGCCCTCCTAAAATTCAGGTGGGTCACTTCTGTCTTGGACATCCATTAACAATTACCTTGATAAGATAGTCATGATTAATGGACTTCAGGTGTTCAAACAGGACAAAGTGAAAACGTTTGAGGCATGCCTGAAACTCTTAGAGGGAGAGTAGATGTTGCTCTGAAATTGAATTATATAAGGTTAAAGTTACAGTGAAGAATCCATCTGTAAAATCTGGGACAGACTTCTACCTTTTCAGCAGTCTCCACACCATATAGAGCTGCCTGATTTTGCCTGTTTCAGCTTCAGCTTGTTCTATTTCTGAAAAAGAAATATTTATTGAAAGCTTTGACGGCAATATGGCCAGTATCCTTTGCAACTCAGCCAAATTACTGCTTTATAACAGAATAGTAAGAATAGAGAAGGAATATCATTTTGTGAAATGCAGGACCCATGATCCTTGTACAACATGGGCTAATTATCTGTTTAGAAGAGAAAAGAAGAGAAGAAATAAAACTAAGTCACATTTTTTCCATTTCTGTATACAGCCTACCACAACAAAGGGAAAGTTTGCTCTGACTCAGTGGGCTTTGGGTGTAATGGTTTAAACTGCACGCATCTCTTGCGTAGATAGTCTCCAGAGCAAAAGATGAATGATGTTTTGTAATGTAATGGTTATGGTGGTATGAAACTTTATTGCCTATTATTTTCATTTTGCATCTATTTGAGGTCAGCCTAATATTTCCCACCATTTCCCTATTAAGGGCAAAGCCATCCCAACATAAATACACGCTTATTGATTGCATGAAAAGTACATAGAAACATATTTTACCCTTCTGCAGGTTGATAGCTTCTTTCCATAAGATTTTCCCCCTCCTTAAAAGCAGAAAGACTGGAGATTGCCCTACTGTGTCCCTCAAAGTCTTGCCCTTGTGCCTTCCTGTATTTCTTGGCTTGCTGCTTCAGCCTCCCCAGCTTCTGTAGAGCTCCTCTCATGCTGATGGCTGAGGCACCTGTGTTACATGCTGACACACATAGCATCTGGCCAGCCTTTTTCCCTAAAATCTCTATTTTTTCTGAAATTGGAACCAAACAATACAGCCATCTTCTCCTACAGCCCAGCTATCCTTTCCCTTGTCAGCTAGGCACCTCAGCAGGGTTAATTGCAGTCTTGTAATGGTCCATGCTCAGTATTATGCATGCAGATAGAAGAAGAAATATTTGTGTCTGTACTACTTCCAAGGAAATGCCTGGAATATAGGAAACGCCTGAATCTTGTGAGTGCAATACAAATGAAAGGTAATTATTTCAATTTCCTGTTATGGATTTCTATTAAAAGCAGCCTTGCTGAAATCTGAAAAAGAGAAACATTTAAACGAGTAGACTTTTCTGTTTGTGCACTTTGTGTAACAAGTAAATCCTTTAAAAGGAAGACTAAGGTATTTTTTTTTCCTACATAGGTAAGATTTCCCTACATACACCAGTATTCCTTTCTTTTGTTCTCCAAAAAAAAATACATGATTTCTGCCTTGTGGTTCAACAAGGTGAAGTGCAAGGTTCTGCACCTGGGTTGGGATGACCCCCAGTATCAATACAGGCTGGGGGATGACCAGATTGAGAGCAGCCTTGCAGTGAAGGACTTGGGGGCTGTTGGCTTCTGCCTTGCCTGCAGACCTCATGGAGGAGGCGGATGCAGCATGCATGGAGACTAGACGTGCCCAGGCCACCACTCCCCAGGAAAAGCCCTTATTGGCTGGGGGGCTGGCAGGGGCTTGCCCAGTGCCTGCCCGGCCCCTCACCTGCAGCTCTCTTTCCCCAACAAGCATCGCTGTCCTCCTGCGGCCCCCAGCTCTCTGGCAATGGCACTGTCATCAGGACAGACCATCAGGCTTTGTGCTGGGCTTTCTCGAGGAGCTGCCTCATGCGATAGGGAGAACAACAGCATCCAGCTGCCAGCACCAGGAGGGTTTCCCAAAGATGACTGCTGGCCCAGAGGATGTGCAGTGCCTGAAGGGAGAACCACGCGGAGACACATTATGGATCAATGGTTCCCAAGGCAGTCTGGCACTCCAAGGATGTCCTGCTGCTGGCCTCAGGCCATCTGTGGCCACTTTCTGCTCTAAATAAAAACTTGGAAGCTTTTCACCCAGTGCTCCTCTGTTCCAGGTCCAATTGTATACTAAGGGTCCTTGACTCTCTCCTCAGTCAGCAAAGAACTCACTTTAATGTGCTCTAGTGGCCTGTGTTGGTCTGGACCCAGCTAACCCAAACCTGGACGTGGTGCCTGGGAGCAGTCTCTCCAAGGCTGAGAAGTGTGGAGGAATGCCTTCCCTGCTCTACCACCTGTGCCCTTGCTGCCTACGCAAACTGGAGTGGGCTTTTGTGAACCTCATGAGGCTCAACAGACCAAGTGCAAGGTCCTGCACCTGGACAGGAGCAATCCCCAGTGTCAATACAGGCTAAGGGATGAAGGGATTGAGAACAGTTCTGTGGAGAAGGACATGGGAGTACTAGTGGATGAAAAACCGGACATGAGCTGGCAATGTGCATTTGCAGCCCAGAAAGCCAAGTGTATCCTGGGCTGCATCAAAAGCAGTGTGGCCAGCAGGTTGAGGGAGGCGATTCTGCCCCTTTACTCTGCTCTGGTGAGACCCCACCTGGAGTACTGCAACCAGCTCTGGGGTCCTTAGCACAAGACAGACATGGAACTGTTACAGCTGGTCCAGAGGAGGCCCACAAAGATGGTCAGAGGGCTGGAACATCTTTCCTGTTTAGAAAGGTTGAAAGAGTTGGGGTTATTCATCCAGGAGAAGAGAAGGTTCTGGGAAGACCTTGTTGCATCATTTCGATATAAAAAGTGGGCTTATAAGAAAGACAAAAAGAGACTTTTTAGCAAGCCCTGTAGTCACAGGAGAAGGGGCAATGGTGTTAAATGGAAAGAGGGTAGGTTTAGATTGCATATAAGGAAGAAATTTTTTCCAATGAGGGTGGTGAGACAATAGAACAGGTGGTGAGATACTGGAATGGGTCACCCAGAGAAGCTGTGTATGCCCATCCCTTGACGTGTGGACAGGGCTTTGAGCAACCTAATCTAATAGAAGATGTCCCTGCCCATGGCAGGGGGGTTGGACTAGATGATCTTTAAGCTCTCTTCAACCCACACCATTCTAGGATTCTATGTAATCTAACCACTTAATCATTTATAATCAAGAAGATTATTGGTATATTTTACTGACAACTTCCTGACATTTTAGCCGTTTTCTATCACCTAATTATTTTTCTAACTCTGTGGCTTGTAGTTTTGCTATAATCTTAAAAAATAAAAATCAACCAAAGTTGTTTTTTAAGGTGTTAAGTTTTGCATATAAATTCAGACATGTTTAAGAAAATGCATTTCACACCGGTAATACCATGTTTCCATGTATTCAGCTTGATTTTTGTTTTCAATGCTCAGAAAAGTGTCTACCCATATAATATTGTCTTGACATTTGCTGTGTAAGGAATGTTGAACAAAAAAAATCAATAACAATATTATTCAATGACATGCATAATATTTCTGGGAAGAAAACTATAAAATTCAAGTTTAATTTTTTTAAAAAAGAATATTAAACTAAAGTTTTCCTTTACCCCACTGTAAACCTGACAGTCATGATATCACAAAAACTGGGGCTTCATAGCCAGTGTTTAGTGGATAGGTCATATATTAATATTAGGCTATATAGAAACGATTATGTTGGTTAACAAAGCCTTTTGTAGAAGACTGGAAAATTTTGTAGTTCTACCCATTATTACTCATTTTCCCCACCTATCCTCCTTTTTCTGACAGTTTCCTGATGGGATTCAGCATAGCCTGGAGATGTGGCTATATTTTTTGCTTTTTTGTGTGGAGCTTTGAAATGAGTATACCTTGTAAGATGGCTTGTTAGAGCAAGACAGTGTCTTTTCTACAGACTCCCAGTGCCAGTTGTGCATGGGTTTATGGTTTTTTGAAAGAAGAAAGGGAAAACTGGCAAAGTAAAGACAGTAAATGTGAGGTTGGCATGATAGCAAGAAGATAAATATCGATTGGGTTTATCTGTAAGCCATAGTTCTGAGCCCGTGATACTGCTTGAGGATAATTTCAATCAAATTATTTAATGCAATGAAGTTAAAAGAATGGCTTCATTCCTCATATAAAATGTTTAGATGCACAGCCGAAATTGCATTTAGAACATAGACTGATCAGAGCAACTTGATTCACCACTTAATAACAGCTGTTGCTGCACTCCTGTCTGTGAGAAGCAGTTCAGGAGTAGTCCCGTACTGTTTTTCTCTTTCTGACTGTGGGAAATGTTAAACAGATTCTATTCATGCCATAATCAAGAGCAGCAACCTTCTTAAATATTCTTGGTCTTTTTTATTATAATTTCTTTGCATTTTTCTATTCCTAACTTTGTGATTACCTTCACAGTATGTGTGCTCTTAGCCATGGTCTGCATGGACATGCAGCATACTGCATTTTCTGCAAGATACATCCTAAGAAATAACACCTTGTGACAATAACCAGTTTACAAAAATATAACAGAGAAAGAAAAAAAAAAACAATGTCTTTGGCATGAGCAGAGTTAAGAATTCTCCCTGCATCATTATTGATATTTTAAACTTACTTTATATGTACTTGAAATGTAGTATTGCAGAAATATCCATCCTGAGAAAGACAAACTCCATGTTTGTGTTTTGTGTGACACAGGCATCAGGATGAAATGTTAACATTTGCCCTGTTTGCTGTACAGCAGATAATAAGATGTCTAGATAGGGTATACTGTTTTTTTCCCCTTTACTTTTGTAAAGGAATTTGTTTGCTTTTCGGTGGCTAACATTTACCTAATGTATTATGTCATGAAACATGATAAATTGCACATTTTTAAAAGCATTGATAGCATTTTATAACATTTTATAGCAAAGTACACTCAATGAGGTAAGACCTGGACTACAGGGGTCATCTGTAAATTCTCCCTCAACTGTGTGTAAGGAATGTTGAACATGCTATATATATAGTGAAATGAAATGAAGTGAAATGCAGGAGAAACCTTTTTTGATCAGAATACCTACTTTCGATGTCAGATAGTAAAAGTGATGTTGATTATAAAGATTAAGCAAGGAGGACTTCCACTGCCAAATATCAGGGTTAAATCTTTCCTATAGTATAAATTTCTTATACAATCAGTAACAAATCATAAATATTTTCTTATTATGGTTTACGGAGTACTTGAGAAATTTTCCTATGTACCTAAAACAGAATATGGGAACTACATTGGAAAGATTGCTGTGAACTTATTTTAGGCAAACAGTTCTATGTGGAAAGTATTTGAATTTATTCCAAACTGGAAATTAGTAGGACTTTTTCTGTATTGCTATTAACTTGGAAGATTTGTTTTCCCTTTGTCAGAAGGAGCAAGCCAAAAGCTGTTGAACAATAAACAAATGAAGTGAAATATCTATGTGGTTACTCAAAAGCCTGGTTGAAATTATGAAATGATCTATGATGAAACTAAATGCTCTATGATCAATGATTCCTGTATATTTGGCTTTTGTGATTCACATTTATACCTAGCAGAACTTCTCTTTCCCATGGAAGAAGCACAGAGAGACATAAAAATTAGATAGGCCAAAGCCTCCACAGAGTTCTTATGTTTAATTTTTCCAAGCTGCTTTAGTAACTCATTAGAAAAAAAAAAAAAAAAGGAAATATTCATGTTGTATGGAAAACCCTAGATCAAACAAGAAAAATTGAAAGAAAAGCAAATTAAATCCCATTCCAATAGAGGAAATTGTAACACATTAAAATAAAATGGATAACACCATGTTTCAGAACATTATGTAAAAGAGAGCATTAAAAATCTGCAGATGGCAATAAATCTTCAATCTGTAGCTATATAAGCAAACAGCATGAGCTCAGTTTTAAATTTTCATTATCTGTCCTAAGGGATTGGTTTGTGACATTTAGCTTCCTGCTCATTCCAACTTCTTCATATCAACTTACAGAGCTATACAGAAATTCAGCTACAAAAGTGTAAAAGGATTTAAAAAACCACAACACCCGCTCCAACCCAACCCCAAAGCGGACAGAAAGACTAAGCAAATGAGACCTCCTAAAATTCATGCTGCTCCAAACAGATGTATGACAATTTCATTGTAAACAAGTGTGTCTTCTTAATAATCTCTGCCAGGTTATCTATGTCCTTAAAATTAATATGTTCATAGTACTTGGAAGACTGATGCTAATCACCTTAAAGCATGTCTTTATTAATACAATACAAAAATGCAGTTTCCACTTCAACCTTCCTGGAAATTCATGTAATGTAATCCCTTTCAGTAAGTGATATGCAAAGAATATTCTACTTCTCTGAACATGAAGTTCAGCTGACTTAGTAGAAATCCACAATCTACAAAGAAAAGCATATCAAATATTCTTTACATCCATTGATATCTGACTAAACGGTGGCACTGAAATTCTGGGTCAAATTGTTTCCCCTTTAAAAACTTTGAAGAGGATCCATAAAGAATGCACTCCTGTATGGAAATCTATGTGAAACATTCTTAAAGAGAAAATGAAGGGATAAATGAAGGCTCAGAGATGCCCTGGAGAGAACCCTTTTGTGAGCTAAAAAATGCATGTTCCTTATCATCTTATAGGCCCTTGTTACCAAGTTTCTCATCCCATATTCATCATGATGTGTATATGTGCATTGTAGAACAATTCAGCCTATCTTTCTCTAATAAAATAGCAAAAAATACTATTGTTCACTTTCATGGTAGTAATCATGTATAAGGTGCACTGACTCACTAAGACTAGTCCTTAAAAGATTAAAGAAGTCTCTTATTTTGGTGCAGTGAGGAAATGTTAACAAAACCAGAAAGAAATATTTTGAAAGAGATAAGGAAGATGTGATGATATGTTTTTTGGCTGGGGGGAAATGATCCTGTGGTATTTAAGATGAAAGCTGAAGAAAAAGTAAACATTTCCTGAGTAGAAGTTTAACTTGTACATGAGGGAGAATAGTTGCACATTAAACTTGTTAATCAGAGAACAGTCAGTAGAAATTAGCATGATATCTCTACGTCAGCATGAGATAGAAAATCAGATTTTAACATTAAATGAGTGCTGATTAAGAAGTGAGAAGCTGATTGCAATGAAAATAGGAGTCCCTTCTTCATCCATGGAGCATAAGCACCACAAAAATTAATTAGTAAAAAAATTTCTACAGAACTATTTAATATGCCATGAATGGTATGCAGCTTCTTGCTCAGAGTGAAAGAGTGTTTGGCTTTCTTTATCAGTTCAGTATATGCTTTTCGTGTACAATCACTAAAAGCAATATTGATGGCACTGAGGAATGTATAACTGGACGTTTTTAATGATGTTGAGATCACTTACTCATGGCAAACTGCAACACAAAGCTCTAGGATAAGTGCAAACTGTCAAACACCATCTCTTTAGTCCCAATAGGGGAAAATGTGGACAGTCTATTTAAATAGTACAGCTATGACACTATGTCTAATTTGTTAATCATAATTGAGGTGCAACATGCTGCATTATTTAAGGCTTTTTTACATTTCTACTTCTACAGTTATTCCAGTTAGATTCCTAACTGTTGGCACGTAGAGCAGTAATTATTCTAATTAGGAAGGAAAATACCAATGGCTTAGTTCATCATCTAACAATCAATATTTAATTAACTGTATGTCAAAACCCAAATTTCTGTAATTAAATTTTGTGTGGGTAAGATGACAATACCATTCCTTACTGATATCACTATATATACTAAAATATTAGGACACATAATCGGAAATGTACAAAAAGTCTATCACAATACATTCACCAGTTTCCCTTTTAATATATCCTCAGTTTCAAAGAAGTCTAATATAACGATTTTATTTTTAAAGGCTCTAGATTTCTCCCTTAACCCAGTTTCTTACCAACTCTATTAAAAAAAAAGTTCCCCAAAATGTTAACGTGTAAAGATCTCTCTCTATGGGATGTCAAGCACATTCAGCTCCTTCAGTGCCTGTGCTGTGTAAAATTTGGTGCAGAATTAATCTTCATTTACATCACTGTTCCCCTGTTGGGGAGTTTGTAATAGGTGGTATGTAAATGTAATCTGTAATATTTAGTATAGGAAGTAACAAAGTTCCTGAAGGAGGCAAGTGCCTCATCTCTGCTGAAATTGCTTTTCAAAATTTCCACTGCTAAACACTACTGCAGAGAGAAAAATGAAAGTGGGGCAATCTTAACTCCCGAATATGTCTGAGGTACTAAGCAATTCCAGCAATATTATCATAGAATCATAGGATCATAGAATGGTTTATGTTGGAAGGGACCTTAAAGATCATCTAGTTCCAACCTTGCTCCCACTAGACCTGGTTGTTCAAAGCCCCATCCAACCTAGCCTTGGACACTTCCAGGGATGTTCCTCTGGTTTTCTTTAACCTGCTGTCTCTGGTAACCAAGTAGAATATTTAGGAATATATATTTTTTAGGAACATGATTCTGCAACAGTATAGACAGGCAAAAGAATTTATACAGAAGATGAGAGAGAAGATAGGATTGAGAAAGGTACATAACTACAGTCAAAACAAAATTCTCAGCATAGAAAATACTTTTAACATTGTTCTGTTAAGAATGTCTACTATATTATCAAATATTAGAAATACTAATTTTCCAGACAATCACTTTCCCAGGGAGAAAATATAATCAGTGCTTTTTTGAGCATAATTGAAGGGTAAAATTATTTGGTAATTAAAGGTAAATTATGGTGTTTTTTAAAGCTAATAGCTGCCCTTATATTCACTTAGAGATTGTGGATTTTTTCTTTCATGGTTTCTTCTATTTGTTTATCTTAAAAGGAAAAAGAATCTTGCTCCTATGGCATGTTCACAGTCTTTCCTAGTCTTGATTGAATTCTTGCAACTTGGTTTTAACCCTTTTGAAATATTAGTTTAAAGTTGTAAGCTCTGGAGACTTTGAACTTTAGAGGTGGTAGCAAGTTAAGCCTCCTTCTTAGTCCTCTGCATTTCTCTGGTATTTTACCATCAGGCAGGATATAATCACTGTAATTCCTTCAAAGGTAATGAAGAAGATCAAACACTGCTGTTCCCTGCAATAACTCAGCAAATCCTGTGTGTGAATTTTGAAACTTACTGAGGCCACAGTTGCATGTGCACCAAGGTCAATATCAACTCTATATTAAAGCTCTGGATCAAGGATTACCTCTGTCAAAAACAGTGAAGGGGCCACTTTATTGTAATGGAACTTTCTGTTTCTAACTGAAAAAGAAAACAGATTTACTCTTTAGGATTGTATTAATATCTGTAGCACAATATTATGACACTTTGTGTATAGAAATAAAGCTGTTTAGGGCTGAGTGCTCTATAAAAGTCCTTTGTCGAGAGTAGATCCAATTCTGGAGTCCAAATCTGTTCTTCAGCAGAGCTTTAAAATCATGTTATAATGATGAGTTTGTAGGATAGGTTTATAGAAGCATAGTCCCTAGATTAATTTAACATGAAGTTTAGTAGATTTTTTTACCCAGTTTTGCAAATTATTTTGTTGGAAATGCATTTAAATGAATTAAAACAAATTTCTTGGCTTCCTCCATTAATAACTCTATAAGTTATGCTTAAGGTTGTGGTTTCATGTGCAAATGCTCAGAGTCCATCATGCATCTTTCTGAGTGTTTTCAGTGTATCTCCACTTTTCAATGCATTTCAAACTCTTCTTTTGAACTTAAAGTATGCAAACTGAAAAAATATCAGTTGCTTTGGTACCAGGTAACCTTAAGCTTAGCTGTCTCAGAATCTGGATGTGGACTGGTCTCATGCAATGAGTTACTCATTATCCCCTGCCATGCTCAGGTGAAGCAAAAGAGATTGCATGAGTGCTTCCGCTTCTGGTTTTTTTTCCTTTAGGTTTTAGCATGGTATCCAGGCTTGTAGTGAAAGAAAGAAAGTATGGTTTCATCATAAATTTGAGAGAAATAGCATGTAAGAGAATATTTTATCTTTTTTTGGTATCACAGTACTTGCAAAACAGAGAACAGACCTTTTATTGTATTTGAAACACAAACCATGATCCATGAGCAGAGTTGAATTCCAAACATGTAAACTATTACCCCAAAGACTGGCTGGTGACTCTATCTGATGATGGTTCCATTTTGCTGTACTAATAAATATACATATAATGTACTTATTTATCTCTTTGTCTTGGAAACATAAGAATGAGGTAACAAAATCAAATGTTTCATCATGTGGAAAAGAACCAGAAACAGAAAAACGGGCTCCTGAACCCAATCATCTTGCCTTTCAAGAGAAAACAGATAGTCAAAATTGTGAATTGCTCTCTGTATTCCTGACCTGAAAAGCCAATTGCATGTGATGAACAGTGATGAACAATAGAGTAAGAACTGCTTTGTATTTTAATGTTTTTAAAAATATTGTGTATTACTTAGATAAAGGGATGCTTTACATTCAGACTATTCTCCCACACTCCCCACACCTCTTCCTAAATTACTATCCACCTCCTTTATAACTCAGTAAATAAGATATCGGTAGATTAAAGTAGCATATTCTCAAATGCTATATCCTAGTTGCTGGGGTTTTTTCTTCATAGTACTTTGATCCACAAAAGTAAAGGTCGTCTCTTGATATTTGCCTCCCTAACCCCATAAAGAACAATGCAAACATCATCTGTAAATAATTTGCTTTCCTTTAGATAACATGTCTTCTTACTGTCATTGAAAACTGGAGAAACCAAACAAACATTTAAGTGATTTGTAGAGTGTGTCTCCCTGGTGTATGTTACATACTACTTGGCCTACAGTGAGGGTGCTGTTTCTGCTGCCTGAAACACAACTTCTGCATTACCTCGGGGACAGGCCTGGGGAGAAAGGTCTGACTGGCCCTTGATAGCTGTTTCTGGATAAGAGTAAAAATTGACTTCTTTTTAAATTACTCCAGTTATCAGTTTTTCTGATCATTTTTACATAATGAGGGTGCATATAAAGATCTAAAGAGGGACAGTGCCTTGACTCTGGGTAAGTACAAATGCAGAAATGCTGATCCAGAAAGAGACATTTTCCATGTGCAGGATGGTTTTATTATTCATTCAGTTGCAGCTATGTTAGGCCAGTGATGAAAATCTAACCTACTACTGTTAAATACTAGGGACAGCTGAATAAAAGCGATACCCTTTTCAGTTCCCTGTTTATTTATTAATATGCATATGCAATGCATGTTGGTGTTGTGTGTGCACCACCATGTATGAATTTGTTACAGACTCCTTCCCAAGCAGCAGATCTGAACTTCCGTGAAATTCTGATGCCTGAGGCTGAAGACTGTCTTTTAGCTGTGCAGGATTTTTATTAGTGAACTTGTGATATGTACTATCTGGCCTTTAGAAAAAAAAAATAAGAGAAGTGTACTGTTACCACCTAGAGGAATTTTATTGTAAGTCAAAAGATTAAAACCTGTTTTTTGGACTGTGAGTCAGGCCTTTCTTCTTCCTACACCAATTATTGTGTGATTTGTCTAACTATTGTTCCACTTGTCTGTACAATAGGAGACTCCACTAATGTGTTGGATTACAGAGAACAATCATCTTTTGTGAGCATTTAATTAAAAAGCCAGCTAGGTCTAATTTATAGATAAATCTAAGCTATAAAACTCAGTTCCAAGTTTCAACTCCTTCCTTCCTTTTACTGTCTCTCAAAACAGAAACAATGACATTTATTAGGATTCAGACTCAGGATTGTCCAAGTATATAGAGAAGGGATAGCTATGAAATTTAAGTCTGACTTCGTACAACAAAAGCCTTAGGTTGGTGGACTTGGAGGTTGTTTTGGGTATAGCACTCCAGATTTTGTTCTTGTCTAAAAAAAGCCCACATCCACCAAGCCCTCCTAAACTACAAAAATAAAAAAAACTTTTCTGATTTTTTTTCATTATGTACCTTCAAATTTTAATTTAAAATTCTGTATATTGATATTTAAGAAGTTTATTTAGTTTATTTATTTTTAGAAGTTTATTCTGTCTTTTTTAAGATAAAATGAATTGTGGTAAAAGATAACACTGGAAAGAATATTTGGGGACAGGAATTAAAAATAAATTGGTGGAACAGTCTTGAGTTAATGCAAAAAAATGTTTTTTTAAATAGATCGTATGCTCAAAATTTCACATATTCACATGAATATTAGCATTTAGAGTTTCATGAAATAATTTATTTATTTATTATTGGAAAATCTTCATAAGAAGGAAAAGAAAAAGAAGAAATAACACCAGACCTCAACAGTTCAGCTTTTCTTATCCTTACCATGCAACTTCTCCCTCTCTCCGTCCCCTCCCCGTACGGCAAGGAGAAGAGGGAGAAAAAGGAGTTAAAAAAACCTCGTGGGTTGAGATAAAGCCAGTTTAATAGAACAATAACAGAAGAGAAAAATAATAATAATGGTAAAAGAATATACAAAATAAAGTGATGCAATACAATTGTTCTCACAACCCGATGATCAATTGCCCAGCCTATCCTGAGCAGCAATCATGGTTCCCTGCCTCCACATCAACCTCCATTTATATACTGAGCATGATGTCTATGGTATGGAACATTCCTTTGGCCAGCTTGTCCTGTCTACGGTCACTCTCATCTTCTATGGGAAGCTGAAAAGTCTTTGACTTAATATAAGCATTACTTAGCAACAACTAAAACAATATGTGTTATCAATCAACACTGTTCTCATACTAAATCCAAAACACAACAGCTACTAGGAAGAAAATTAATTCTATCCCAGCTGAAACCAGAAAAATCTTTTCCGTGGCAGTGCTGCTGAGGGTTCTGCTGGACGGTTACCCTCAAAATCCTTCAAGCTTCAAGCATGTGTTTTTCCTCAGTTGTATGTATAGATCTGATATCCAGAGAACAAGTAAGAGAACTGGTGACTTTTATGTTCAGGCTAACAGCATCACCTAATATATCTGAAATGTTCCTTCAGGGTTTGGTTTTTTTGATGAACAAGCTTTAATGATTGGATCATTTTAGGAAAGAAAGTGATTAAAAAAAGCCTGGTCTAAGAAAGTAGAGTCATGCTCTGCACATGATTCATCACCAAATTGTATTTTGAAGGCAAATAACTGTTGTGGAGAGTCCTACCCTTAGCAGATACACTAAGTAGCTCTGTAACTCTCTCCCCGTGGTGAAATTGCCTTTTCCATTCAGAAAACCTTCCCAGGGCTCATTTGCACGATAGCTGGTGCACAATGATTCATTGCAAGTGAGTATGTGTGTGCATGTGTACATATACATATATAGATATATAATGTATATCAGTTAAAGAAATAAAGATTATTGTGATGGGAAAGTTTAGAAGACTGATAATTCAGGCCACCTTCAAACTTTAAAACAAGCATTCACTAAATTCATTTATTAGCAACACTTTTCCTGTTAATGGTCAGTTCTTAAACACATTATTAATCATCACTGCATCTGCAAAACCACTAATCTTTAGCAATCGTATACCAAACTACCTGTGAGTAGAACACCAGTAGTTTGTAGTTAACAGTGATGGCAGTGGTCCTGGATGGTCTAGCTGTCAAAATTGGTCCAGCTAGTCTTCTTAATCTCTGATTTTCCATGATATGTCTGATGTTCTTAATTCTATTTCCTCCCTTCCAGAGTAAGGGTTTCAGATGTTGCTGGTGCTGCTTATCTTGCCTTTGATTTTGCTGACTTACAATACCTTACATCTATCTTGCTGTCTGTCTTTCAATGCCTTGTCTTCCTGGTTGCCTCCCACACACATCTTTGCCCCTTTAGTGGTCACAGCACTCACAAGCCTACATAAAATGCCTATTAAAAAATATTTGCATACTGCTTACACTATGGCTACACTATTTGAGTATGCTTATATGTGGGTTCAAGGCAAGACAATATTAATTTGTCCACCAATATTAGTTCACTTATAAATCACAGCCATTACAAGCACCTGCATTGGCTACAGTAAGTTCAAAGGGTTCTGGTAAATCACAGATGATTTTTGCTTTTTTTAAACTTTTTTCTCTGAAATATTCTTATGGCCAGTCTATATTCACCTCTTCATCCCAGTCAGTAACCCCTGTGGGGGAGAGCAGAAGTTATAGTCATTCCCCTTCTGAGATTCCCGCACTGTTTAGCAGATTCTGGATAGATTTCTTGCTCCCAGGGCACTGGGTTATAGTTCCTTTCTTAGGGAAGTGTGTTGCCAGCAAATAAGCCCTACTTCATCCTTCATGTTTTCAAGTAGTATGATCATACCTTCCATGTACTGGGAATTAAATTATATAGTTATGGTAAAAATACTCACTGTAGGTACATAGATAATTGTTACAGATGTCTCAGATAAGATCTTCATTACTGGATAATTAATAACAATAGCTAAGGGGAATAGTAAATATTAAATTTATGGGGAAAATAACCATCCAAGAATGCTGAAGAGCTAGAAGCTGATGAAGTGAATGTAAATGGGAAAAAAAAAAAAAAAAAAAAGAACTTAAGATTAATTAAGGTTTGTATGGAAAAACTTGTGGATATTTGGAAAAACTTTGGATATTTATTCTCATTTCTAGAGTCAATATGCTCTGTGTGAAGAAGAAAGTAGCAGTGGTCACAAACATGGGGAGGTGAGGCAAATGAAAAAAGAAACTTGTTTACATCTTAATTTTACACAGTTCATCCATAGTTGGCCGTAGCCATATGTCCACGTCCTTGCTGTGAGACATTAGCTTTTTTTACAGATGCTGAAACAAGCAATTACCAAACTACTCTGCTTTTCCTACTCCTTTTCAGTTATAGGGCTAAATTCCTTCTGACTAAAATCCCATGTGTACAGGGTATGCATCATAGGATTAGGTGGAGTCAGATCAGCACACTGGCTCCTAATCTGGTCTAAACTAAACTGAAAAGCCTCGAAAGAATGAAGGCTACTATGGACAAAGAAACCCAAAGTAATTTCATCTGTTTTCAATTAAAGCTGAGATTACCAATTCTGACATAAAATATACTGAAAGCACAAATTGTTTAATGGCCATTGAAACTGTATTTTGAGAAAGAGATTGAGAATAGAAGAAAATTGTCATCTGGCGGATCTATTCATGAACATATTTTCATGACTAATTTTTTTTCTTATCTTACTAATTATATGTTTATAATTGCATGACTGAGACTTTTCAAAGTATGTTACTGAAATACCATATCCGGCATTTAGTGAGATCAGTAGTTGTTGTATTGTTAAATTCCTGCCTAGCAAATAGTAAAACTAGTAAAAAACTAAACAGAGAAACATATGAATTAAATAAAAAGAGATACAGTATCTGACTTCCAAGCTGGCCCTCCAGATAATTTAAAAAGAAAAAAAAAAAAAAAGAGCTCAAACCTGTGTAAAGAGATAGAACAAAACCAAAACCATAAATCTAAACATGTCCTTCACAATGCAAATATTTTCTTACAGCTGTGCTTTCTATCCTACTGGCAAATAAGCTTGTAGTGAGAGCCAGAGAGACTCGCGTTTGGTGTAGTTTTAGCAGTTTTCCAGGTTTCATTCACCCAGATAATATGTTTCAGTGGTTCCTTTTCAAAAAAAAAAAAAAAAAGATCCTCTTGATGCCCCAGTTGAGACACACCATCTGTTAAATAACAAAGTTCTCAGGCTCTGTGAACAATTGCTGTACCCAGTGACCCTCAAAATTTCTCATTTTTTTTCCTCTGGTGGGGTAGCGTAGCTGCTGGATGCACAACAGAGCAATGGGTGCCATATGTAGATATCATCTCCACCTTTAATGTCTGCTTTCCACCCTGTTTGCAAAGCACATTTTGATTTCTCTCCTATGAGAAACTTTTATCTTGAAAGTAAATTGAGCACATTTGACAGTAAGATAGTTCTAAAGGCATGCAAAATAACCATATGGCTTGACATTTCTTAGTGTCTGTTTACCCCAAACATAGGTTGTTTTGAACATTTATTTTCTCTCTTTCATAGTTCATGATAATGGGATTGGTATGCACTATGTTGTATGTATAGTTACTATATACCCTACTATCTACATATGTGAAAATAATATGCAATATGTGATTATATATTATATGTTTTATTATTATGCATGCATGTTATACTCTACACTACCGAGTACTGGAAGGAGATTTTGAGAGTGAGACCCTGGAGTTATTCATGACCTACAGCATGGTTGCCCATGCAGACATGGAACCTTATTCAGTGATCGGCTGCTTCTGTCCCATCCTATGGTTCTAATTAGGTTAAAACAGAAAAAAATAGAGGGCAGGGAAAAGAAGCTTTAAGTTCTGTATCTTTTATCCTTGAAAACCATCCAGGTCAGAGCCTTTTACCCATAACTCGTTGGTGGCAAGATGTGAAATTTTAAAAAAAATCCTATTGTTTACAGATAGTAGCATATTCTACTGCTAATGTTATTTTAATATTTCTTTAGACATTAAAGTAAAAAACTTCCTATTTTTCATGATAATTGTTATTTTTAATACTAAGGACTCATAAAATCATGAATCATGAGTGCCCACAAATCATGACATTTGTCTATAAAATAAAAAAGGACTTTTTTTGTTTGTTTTATTTCCACTGTTTGAAACTTTCTACTTTCAAGTTTCTTTTTTTAATAGAGCTTCAATGACTCAAGTCTTAACAGGCCTGTTATGTTCTTTTTTAATAACATTAATAATAGTCTTGAGAGAACATCACTCCAAGAGATCATCTTTTATTGAAAAACACCAAATACTACATGAAATGTTTAACAACATTAATGCCACATATAGCAGGATAATATAGGTTTTATATGCAATTAAGACAAATTATGTCAGTAACATTTAGCGTCATGTTCTTCATCCACTACATGTAAAATATTTCCTTATACATAATTTTACATACATACATTTTACATACATATTTTTAGGTTTTTAATATTTTTTTTTAAGAAGTGCTGCAGCTAGCTTCAAATATGTTATTTTTCCTGAACAAACAGGTAGTATAAGAATGAGAAAAGTTTCTTAGTAAAAGCTTTACTCAATTCTAAAAAGTATGTATTTCCACTGAGAATTGTTAACAGTGGGAGACAGCAGTATCTAGACTCTTAAAAACACCTGTACCAAGCAGCCTAACTTCTTCGCCATATTTGAGGCTGTCATGCTATTCTCCACAGTTAATTCCTATTACATAAAAGAAAGTTGTTTTTCCGCCACAAGTTTTTTCCCTTCAGATGTGCAACCAGCGGCAATATTTCCATGCTATAGCTGCCTTTTTATTCCTACCTTTTGACTTACACACAAGAGTGCACTGTATCATCTTGAAGTAGGAATTCACCTTGAAATCCTTTTTCAAAGTTTCTAAATAGACTTCAGCATTTTTCATGTATGAAGGAGGAAAATGAAAGATTTCTTAATTGCATCAGCAAAACATTTCTTCTTATCAAATATTTTCCTTTCTTTATTTTTCTGTTTTATTTTTCTTTTCCTGGAAACATATAAGAATAATTTACCTGACAATTAACAACAATCTGGATCTAGTTTGTATGTTAATGAACATAACTGTATGAAGCTATAGGAATTCCCACTTTGCCTATTAGCTATAAAAATTCTAACAGCTGTAAAAACTTCACCTTGGAAGCTAACCAAGACTTTTATTAACAAAAACTTCATCAAGAAGTATTTTTCCTTGTTCAAAATAAAATATATTTGCCTGATTATTTGTTTTTATTTTACTTGTCTAGGAAAGGTTTTTTTGAGCAGAGGAGGTTTTCCTGAAATTTCCCTTATTTTATCAATTTTTGTCTAGCAAAGTAATCCTCAGAATTTTTTTCCCCAAGATTAGATTCTCCGGGGCTTTTCTCCCTTTATATTAGAGAAACTTCTTGATGGTGTAATATTTTTGTCTGGGTTGAGAGACATTTTATGCACACAATGAATATTTCAGCACATAAGATGTAAACTGAGGAGTGCATATTTTACTTAAAATCAAAGAGGTTGATAGCATTTTTTATATGTAATACATTGTGTGCGACATCTGCCAGGCTCCTTACCATCGCACTGCAGTTCTCCACAACAGCTTATGAGAAGAAAAAGAAAAGCTATCCAGAGTAAAGAGTGTAATTATCTCACTGGGGATTTAATGAAGACAGCATGCTAAAAAACTCTTGTAAAGATGCTACATTATCTTTAACAACTATGTGTGGCCAGATCTGCAATAAAATTTTCTGAAAGACTAACTGTTTGTTGGAAAGACTGAACGAAGTGAACTGCCAAAACAACATTCAGGTTCTCTTTGTGATTTCTCAATATACAGCTCAATAAACACAACGCTAAGATCTTGGATGTTGCCTGCAGGTTATATACTTATATTGCTATGGGATAAAAATACTTTGACATAGGGGAAGCAGATTGAGAGAAAGTCAGAAGGGTGTC
Source organism: Burhinus bistriatus (assembly GCA_013397275.1). Lineage (NCBI taxonomy): Eukaryota > Metazoa > Chordata > Aves > Charadriiformes > Burhinidae > Burhinus > Burhinus bistriatus. The sequence continues at coordinate 22,961 of VYXH01002518.1, read as the reverse complement.
TTCCTCCATCATCAGTCCTCACCACAAGATAGCAGAGAGAGATTTGACTTTGTAGGTTTGCACCCACTCAGCGCACACTGTGCTTAGCAATAGCCTGAAGAAGATCTTTTGATCTGTGCTAATTAAAGACAAATAAAATAATGGAAGGAAGTGCGAAATTACTTCATGTAGATTACTGTGCTGCATTGGCACAAATCCAAAAGGCCTGTAATTATTCAACATTCGTACAACAATTGCTGCAAAATGTTAACTACTGAGGTTAAGAAAGCAGAAGCAGTATATCAACTTATGGTAGTCAAAGCCTTTCCTTTGTGCCCCAAATCAATATTTATGATCATCAATTAGACGTAATGTGATAACCAGGCTTTTGAAAGATCAGAAACAGTATATTTCCTCTATATGGTGCTGTGGGGTTTGTCAGCTATGACTCTGTAAGTGTACAGGATTTGGGGAAATGCAACCATCTGGATACCTTTTGGCATCTGTTTTGTCTCATTTATTGGTTCACGCAGGTCTGTCCAAACAAATAAAAATCCCACCAGCCTTCTAGAAATATTTTGGCAACTTTGTTGATGAAGATTTTAAGGTACTGATATATAGGAACAGGTTGCATGGAAGCCATTAATTTTTCATTTATTTCATTGCACAAAGAGACTAGGTAGAACAAAGTGGTAATTAAATGGATTGATATGTGACATTTTTCACACATTTTTTCAAAGTTCAAAGTTACCACAATGGTAACTAACTGGATTACTAATGGTTGGAATTTTTAGGTAAAAATGGAAGCATTTATTTTTTAAATATCTAAGAGTCTCTCTTTTTGATATTTTATTATTATAAGTCTAGAGTATGGAGGAAATAATAGTTTGATCCAGATAAGTTGAAATGAGATATAGCAATCCAGCTACTGTGTGTTTGTTACATAATGGACCATTAACATCTATAATTTACAAATTAATTCATGTATTTTTTGCATCTGCAGTATTTTCTCCTTGTTATTTGCCTTTATAACTTGATATACCAACCGTCCTACATCCATCGCTTTTCTTAATTTATAGATTTGATGCATGTGTCCCTTACATTACTATTTCATATACAAGTGCCTAGTTTTAAATGAACACATTAATATAAGAACAAAGTTTTACTAATATTGATATAGTTTTTTTATCAAAAAATGGTGACAAACCTTTCCTTCCTTCCTAGATAAATTCAGTTTATATAACTTAAGAGTGACTCAAGTATATGTATGAAATATGTAGACTCTTGCTACTATAGAAATGATGTTAAGCTGACTGCATATTTTCCCGTGGATTTTAAAAGGGTTATTGCATATATTTTCCTAGCACCTATGCAACTACATCAATAAACAGTTTTTAAAATCCCATCTAAAATATCCTGTGGAGGGCACTAAATGCTGAGGGACCACAAGAGAGATCTTTGCTTTCACTGTAAATTGTTGAGTTTTATGTGTGCTCAGAGACAGAGAGAATTTATAGAGATATAGAACAGCATTTTATGCACAGAATTGCTGCAGAGCTAGAAAAAACAGGTGTGGGAGTCTATAATGGCTTTTGTCCCATGGTGATGGAATGTTGCCTTTATTTGACCCTGGAGTCCAGTACTTGTCTTGTACCTCGTATAGACATTTGTACAAGATAAAATGCTATAAAATCCTACCAAACTTTGTGTTTGGTTTGTATTCAAGTGTATGATCATACTTCTGGAAAATCAAAGCGTGATGTATGCTAAATTCTGAATCTGTTGAAAACAATTGAAAGGTACCTTACTGTCTTCAACATAGTGCCCCATCCCAGCAATTCCGTTATATACATATGTGTACATGTTCAAACATACCATGGTGACAGAGCATAGTCTGACTTTGAAATCGAAAACAAAATTTAAAGCTTCAATCTCATAAAAATAAAGACCAAAACTTTAATCACAAATTTAATTAAATACATTGTATTTAAATGGCTTTATAATTGCATTTTGAGAATATAATTTTCTTTTTTTTAGTTGCAAATATTCCTTGCTATCCATAATAACATTCTGTCCTGAGTGTGGTCAAATAGAATTAATACTTTTTCATACCATTCTTAGCTCAAATTAAATGATACAGAAAGGAAAAATATGAGCAACTGGTAGTTTATTTACTTTGCTTTTGTCATTATTTTACACTTTTATTGTTAAGGTCTGAAAGGTATAATTTCAAAAGATTAAAAACAAAAAGCATGGAGAGATAGAAACCACATAGTGTCATTTCTAGCAAATGCTCAAATAAAAAAGATTGTACTCCCATGGAACTTTTTAACTTTTTGTGAGCTTCCAAGTTCGCTTTTTTTTGTTTAGCTGCCTTTAATCCACATCTTTGGTCTTACTGCCAGGTTACTGTCAACAAAATGGAGTTTGTGATGGTTACAACTAAAGCTTCATTTGGATATCACTAAGGTGAGAATTCACCATCATGGATGAGGTTTTAGCAAGAGTTTATTGCAGCGTCACTACCCCAAGAGCCATTGATTCTCCACTTTAAACTACGGGGGAACGGTATACATTGCCCTTGATACCATGTCACTTGACTCATCTCAATGTACTATATGGATTCACTCATAGAGAAAAGCCTCTGGTGTCTAAGGTATCATGGGCAAGGATGAATTACTCTTTGCACTCCTTCCCGTGAAAAATATCCCATGTGTTTAGAAGACTGAATCTAATCACTGATGAACAAAATACCATGATGGCATTACAATTGTAGTTCATGGATTTCAGAGGGAGAGGGACCCTGAATTATTTATACAATGAGGTGATATTATTTATAGCAAGCAATGTGATATGGTGGAACAAAAAAATTACATTTCAAACTTCATTTTATTCATTAACTTAAATTTATATTAACTAATTTACATATAATTCTTTCTCACTCTAGCTGTTTGCAGTCTTCAATTAGCTTAATTTAACCAGAAATCCCTAGATAGGTCACAGCTCTCAAGTTTAATAAAAAATGAGTGAAACAGGCTTAATAGAAATTCATAAGTTACCGATGTTCTTTGGAGTAATACATACATTATTTAGTTCTGAGTGATGCTCTACACATTTAACCATATTTAGGAAACTAATTGTACTAGCTATAATGTCCCTATGTGAGTATCTTTCAAGATATATGACAGTTACTTAACTCACTGAATTGCTCATCAAAGCAAAAAACAGCTCCTAGATATTAATTACTCATATTAACAGTTTTAATGACAGAAGAATACTGCATAGAATAAACTAGAAAATCCCTATTTACTTTTACTGTTTCTTGAACTGCTCTAAATGAAGATAAAGAGATAAAGGGACAATTTCTATAAAGTACGTTTTAAAGTGGTTTAAAATAACTAATTTATTTGTTCAGTCACTGAGGATATTCTGTCTTCAATACTTGCTGCCAATAATTTCAGTAGAAGTTAAAGGTGCCTCCATTCTGAAAATAAGATGCTCTCCCTTTTGTGTCTTTTATGACTTGTTTTACACTGAGAAAACACTAATAACAAACAGTGTGCAAACTCACTAGTGAGGTATCACTAGAGAATTAAATTAGAAAAGGCAAGGAAATGTGATAGACCTCAGACTGCATGATCCAGATTAGCTTAAAAGGGATGTTCTTTTTTAGAATCTTGCTTCCCTTCTCCCTAATATTTGATTGCATTAGACTTTGTTCTGGTCAAATGCATCAAACTGAGATACTGAAAACCTGGAGAGAGGAAATGATGGTATTCTAAGGGGAGACAAGGATAGAGGGGGAAAAAAAAAAATAACAAGGAAAATTTTAAAAGAAATAAAAATGCTGAATTTTCCTGTGAGTCATTAAATTAAGATTGTTAAAAATATTTGAGCATATGTGGCTTCAATAAAAATAAGAATTTTTTAGAAATAAAAATATCCATTAAACACTTCATTCATTTTGCAAAATACATATGGTAACAAACATTATTTCAGCAAAAATGATGGAACAGGTTTTCTGAAACCATTTTCAAAAGTCAAAAGTTTTCAACAACTTAAAGACCTTTTGTAGAATCCCGGTAAACTGTCTATAAAAATAGACATCAATATAGAAGATTCTTTTAGACAACTAACTCAGTTTTCAAAACATAATTTTGAAAATCATCAAAAATGTTGTACCACTGAAATCATCAGTATTGTACCACTGAACTGGTATGTATTTCTAAGCAAACTGATGAAAACATTTTGGGGTACAAAATTTCTTTTTTTTATATATTTTAATCCTGTATTAAGGGGATTTACTTTCTACCTAAAACATATTCAGAATTCAAATGCTTTCTTTCATTTTGTGAGAGGAGCCAAGAATTCAAGAAATTTGAAATTAAATATTTTGATTGATCCTGCTAGCTACCACACAATTCAGAGCTTAAGCCAAGAGAAGACAATATTATAAAAGAGTTCTCAAAGCCCATAAAAGCTAAAATGGCTCTATTCACTATTAACTTAAATTATTTCTCCTGCTATTAAAACATTGGGACATAGAAATACCAAAACAGAAGTGGATCCCTTAACACTTATGTTTTTTTCCAAGGACTTTTTAAAAACAGCTGTAGCCACTATGTCTTACAGTTCAAACAGTTCACTCAGAAGACACATGAAAAAAGATTTATCTTCTCAGTTGGGAAACTGAAGTAATTGGCTTATAAAGCATCAGAGAAGGTCATTACTTTAGGTCTAGTGACTACCATCACTGCTTCAGGTCTAGTGACTCAGTGAAGGTCATCAGTAGAACCAAAAAACCAGTTCACATAATCATATCCTAAATTTGATGTTGGAAATACAAATTGATTCTTGTCTCCAATTAATATAGCTTCATTCTTTTTATTTTCACATGCTTCTTTTGTCTTTCTTGTAGTGAGAGGCCCAAAACTGAACACAGTACTTGAGGTGCAGTCTCACTAGTGTTGAGTACAGCAGGACACTCACTTCCCCAGTCCTGCTCGCCACAGTATTCCTCATACAGACCAGGGTGCTGTTGGCATTCTTGGCCACCTGGACACACTCATGGCTCATATTCAGCTGGCTGTCGACCAACACCCCCGGGTCCTTTTCTGCCAGGCAGCTTTCCAGCCACTCTTCCCCAAGCCTGTAGCGCTGCGTGGGGTTGTTGTGACACAAGTGCAGGACCTGGCACTTGGCCTTGTTGAACCTCAAACCATTGGCCTCGGCGCATCGATCCAGCCTGCCCAGATCCCTCTGTAGAGGCTTTCTACCCTCAAGCAGATCGACACTCCTGCCCAACTTGGTGTCATCTGCAAACTTACTGAGGGTGCACTCAAACCCCTCGTCCAGGTCGTTGATAAAGATATTAATCAGAACTGGCCCCAATACTGAGCCCTGGGGAACACCACTTGTGACAGACCACAAACTGGATTTAACTCCATTCACCACCACTTTTTGGACCCAGCCATCTAGGCAGTTTTTGTCCCAGCGAAGAGTACACCCATCCAAGCCATAAACAGCCTGTTTCTCCAGAAGAATGCTGTGGGAAACAATGTCAAAGGCTTTATTAAAGTCCAGGTAGACAACATCCACAGCCTTTCCCTCATCCACCGAGCGGGTCACCTTCTGCTAGAAGGAGATCAGGTTAGTCAAGCAGGACCTGCCTTTCATAAACTCATGCTGACTGGGTCTGGTCACCTGGTTGTCCTGCATGTGCCGCGTAATGGCACTCAGGATGATCTGCTCCATAGCCTTCCCTAGCACTGAGGTCAGACTGACAGGCCTGTAGTTCCCCAGATCCCCCTTCTGGCCCTTCTTGTGGATGGGCATCACTTTTGCTAACCCCCAGTCAACTGGGACCTCCCCAGTTAGCCAAGACTGCTGATAAATGATGGAAAGTGGCTTGGTGAGCACTTCTGCCAGCTCCCTCAGTACCCACCGGTGGATCCCACCTGGCCCCATAGACTTGTGTGTGTCTAAGTGCCGTAGCAGGTCCCTCACCGTTTCCCCTTGGACTGTGATGGCTTCGTTCTGCTCCCCGTACCTGTCTTCTAGCTCAGGGGGCTGGGTACTCAGGGAACAACTGGTTCTACTACTAAAAACTGAGGCAAAGAAGGCATTACACACCTCAGCCTTTTCCTCATCCTTTGTCACTATGTTTCCCCCTTCATCCAGTAAAGGATGGAGATTCTCCTTAGTCCTCCTTTTATTGTTACTGTATTTATAGAAACTTTTTTTATTGTCTTTAACATCAGAAATCAGATTAGGTTCTAGTTGGGCTTTGGCCTTTCTAATTTTCTCCCTACATAGCCTCACAGCACCTTTGTAGTCCTCATGGGTGGCCTGCCCTTTCTTCCAAAGGCCATAAACTCTCCTTTTTTCCCGGAGTTGCGACCATAACTCTCAGTTCAGACAGGTCGTTCAAATATATTGATAAATACTGACAAATGAGATAGCAATGAAACACCAGAATTTCTTAAAGGAATTACAATGGGTTTTTTTTTCTTAGAATGAGGCATGTCTCAGTTAAAGAATTTTCAGTGCGATACAAAGAATGTTCAGTACAATAAAGCTGAATCAGACGGAAATTCTTTTTAAAATTAAATTATTTTCTTATATAATAACTTCATTATTTTTTTAAACTGCTGCAGAGTAATTCAATGTTTAAAAAAAGGGTGGCCTAAGCCCTTTGATCATGTGTCTGCAGGAGAGGGATATTGATTTATGAATTAGGTTGCATGTCAAAACTAATTTAAAGATTTAATTTCTGTGTGCTACAAACTAACCCTCTATCCTAGGAAATTCTTTTTGTGGTTAGAAGTAATCAAAAGTCAAAGCCTGTATTTGTAAACCAAAATACAAAGAAAGATGGCAAAGCTAGAAAATGACTAGCTATTGATGCTTTTATTGAGAAAGGATGTTTCACAGATAAAACCAAGAACTCTTATTAGGAAAAAAATAATCTATGTACTGTAAAGGCATCTGTAGGCAAATCAGCTTTCACATGAGACGTCTACGTATCAATAGTAAATGCACCAGTACTTCATATAGCTCTGGAGGACTATATGATCCATTAAATACAACCTAGCCATATCACTCAATCCCTTCATAGACTGCGTAAGTTTGGTGTTGAAATATGCCCCTTTGTTCCCCCACTTTCTTAAATTCTCACATAGTTTTCTAACTGCCCTTATTATTAGAAACCTTCTGGGGTTTAACATAAACTCATAAATACTCATGGCTAATGTAAACTACTTTCTCTTGTGCCATTGTCATCATTTCACATGAGGTTGCTTTTCTCAAGTGACCATCTCCTAATTATTACATACATGGAAAGCAATTGCATCTCCCCTCAGACTTCTGTTCGCTTGGATGAAAAGAAAAAAAACAAGCTGTCATCCACAAGGGAGGCACTCCTTTTCCTAATATTCCTATGACCTCTCCTCTGCATCTATTCCACCTGTAATTAATCCTTCCTGAAAGCGTAGTGTCACAACTGTATGCAGTGCTCTCTACAAGGCTTAAACAGTGCCTGGCACAAAATTAATACTTCCCAGTAATTAATGAAAATGCTCTTCCTAATACATCTTATCATTTGCCTTTGCCATGGCTTCATCAAAGTGGTAGATTGTCACATAGTCATCAAAAGAGGAGAGAAGCAAAGTCCTACAAAACAAGCATTGTCAATGCATCTGTTCCAGCCTTTACTGGTGCCCGGAACATGCTAGAAGGATTATAAAACAAATATAAAAGCTGTTGTTTCTATGGGTAGACAAGATGTACAAAATCTTAGTTTTATTTTTGTGACAATTTGGTATGCAGTTAATAAAAGTTCCATAAAATAATGCTGATAATGCTTTATTTTCTGTTAGCAGTAGCACGAGTGTGCACATATGTATATGAGTCAGAAACAAAGAAGGATGGGGCAAATGATTTGACCATTAAGTTAAGGCATCCTATAAATGAAATTGCAACAATGACCTAAAGCTACTCCTTCAGACCTAGCTTCTTTTATAAGAGTCATTTCAACACAGCTCTTCAAATGCACAAATTCATTACCTTTCATACATTTTTTAATTGTTAAGAGAATAATGCATTATTTATTAATTTCATGGCAAGAGTAATATAAAGGATAACACTATTCTAGCTTGTTTAGGACATGACAAAGGGAACTGAGAATGTCCAGAACCAGAACTGAGCGAATATTTTGAATCAATTTTCTGAAGGTCAGAAACAAGACCAAAGAGTGGGGAAAACACTGGTAGAATCTGAGCTGGAAGAATGATGTTGTCAGAAATAAAGAATAAAATGTGCCTAAGGATAAAATAGGTTTTCTTTTTGTGGGCAAAAAAATCCATCCTGCAGGTACTTTTTACCACTTAAAAAGAGCTAAGTTTAGGCATTGTTTTATCTATGTTTGGGATTTTTTTTCAGCCAAAGTGATGATACCAATTTTGTGAGTGAAGAAATTAAAAGAAAAAAAAGAAAAACAACTTTAAGGAACCAAACTTGCCCTGGGAAAAATGTGTCCTGAACATAGTCTACCACATCACAGAAACCAGACAGAATCTCATGGGCTGATGAGGCTCTAAAGAGCATCCTTAAAATTCAGACCTTCAGAAAGCAAAATGCCTTCACTGCATCCATAAACACCAACCAAACTATAGGCAGTACTAATGGAGTTGAATATAACACGACTCTGCCAGCTGGAAAGGATTTGTTTTCACATTGTGCTTTGCTGGGCTACAGGCAGAGACCTCAGCAACCTATAAAATATAATGTATATTAAATAAGTAAAAAAAAAAAATCAGCATAACAGTATTAGTAAATATTTGATACAGAAGACGTTTGTAAGTTCACTATATATTGACATTAAATATATATGTCCTTGTTTGGGGTAAAACAGAACCAATTTTCTGTTCTGTAATTTTACTTTTCAGTTAAGCCTCTTTTAACTAACAGCATATTGTTCAGACCCTGTTCATTCCCAGAGTGATAAGACCTGATTGTTTATAATTAATGCCAAGGAATGGTATGAAGAGAGGCTCTTGCTTGTACTTATTGCTGTAACAAACGAGGTCAGCTGTCTTTGTCATATGCCCTGTTGGAGGGTCGGAAGTAGAAAAGCATAGTGGGGTAGCACCTGTGGGGAGGAGCAGACAGGACAGGTGACCCAAAACTGACCAACAGGTTATTCCATCCGATCTGCCTCATGCTCAATATAAAAGCTGAGGGATCAAAGGGTCAGCTCTCTTCCTTCAATGACCAGCATTGAAGGAAGGAGGACCCTGTTCCTCTGCCTTAGATCACAATCCATGCGTTCCTGAAACCAGATCCAGAATCCAGTTCCTGTTCATCACTGAGTCCAGTCTGGGACTTTCCCAGTGCCTGCTGGTGATGTGATCATCATCCTGGGAGCTCAATATGGTTTTGTATATATTGTACATATTTCATTATTTTCTTTTTATTATTTTATTAATATTTCATTAAAGTAGTTCTGTTTTTTTAAACTCATAAGTCTCTTTCTCTCTCTTCCTCCTCTCCTTGAAGTGAGGTGCTGTCCCTTCTCTGAAGGGAGAGAGGTCAGAGAGCACCTGTCATTCGTTTGAGTGGCCAGTCCGGCCCAAACCACAACAATATATTGAAATCAGTGGTGAAAGTAAACTCGAAAACATTCAAAGTTACTCGGATTTTTTTTTTTTGTACTTATATATTAGGAGCATAAACAAAGTTAGTACTTTACTTCTGTTGTTCAAAATTCACCTATGTCAAAAACGAGTACCTTTTTTTGTAGGTTGTTAGGGAGCAAACCCAGGTTTATGTTGTTCTACACAAACTACTTATATTTTTTAGGTTTTCTGAAAAAGCAGCACACTTTTTAGTGGAGCACAGTACCAAGGAAAAATACTGCCGTGGTTTGGGCCAGATTGGCCCAACGTGGGGCGCCCAAATCATTTGTATTTGTAACAATAAGAACGATCACTGAAGCAGTATCAAAAACTTATAATCCCCCTTTCTGTCTAGTGTTTTATCAAATGATATAAAAATGACTTATGTAATTTAAATTCTCCATAAAAAAGAGACTAGTGTTGCTTTCTAAAGTTTCTAGCTGCATGATATGATTGAAACATAATTTGTTACATGAAGCAAAATAATTGATCCAACAGTTATCAGTCACACAAACACCAAAGCAGGAAAAAAAACCACAAATTCACAAGGTCTAAGTTATGCCTGCACCTTGGTGTGAGATGAACAAACTGCTGATAAAAACAGTTGCAACAGAAATATGTATTGAAAAATAAAAAAAGGTAAATGAAAACTCTTTTTTTCTCCATAACAAATAATATCTAAAAGGTGCAGAGGCGACAATTAGCAAAAAGGATACAGTTGGAATCAGGCATATCTGTAAAAATTATGTATCACTTATCAATTTACATTAAAATTAAATAAAAATTTCTGGCAATCAGCAGAAAACACACCACAGTTATTCAGGGTTCTAATGACATCTGCAGTTTTAAGTGGTTACTTGTACACATAGTGTTTTAAATTCATGTTAAATGCTATAGTCACTCCGTCATTTCCCACAGATCTGGGAGACATGTTAGGAAATGTCTAGAGCACAGAATGCTTGAGGTTGGAAGTGAGCTCTGGAAGTCATCTGGTTCAACTCCCCCCTGCTCAAACAAGGCCACCTAGAGCTGATTGCCTGGGACCACGTCCACACAGCTTCTGAATACCTCAAAGGATGGAGACTCCACAACCTCTGTGGGCAACCTATGCCAGTGCTTGGTCACCCTCACAGTAAAAAAGTGTTTCCTGATGTCCAGACAGAGTCTCTTGTATTTAGTTTGTGCCCATTGCCTCTGGTCCTGACACTGGACACTCCTGAAAAGAGACTGGTTCTGTCCTCTTTGCCCTCTCCCTTTAGGTATTTATCTATCTACATTGATAAGATCCCATGGAGCTTTCTCTTCTCCAGGCTGAACAGTCCCAGCTCTCTTATGAGGAAAGGTTGAGAGAGATGCTCCAGTCCCTTAATCATCTTCATGGCCCTTTGTTGGACTGTCGCCAGTATGTCCATGTCTCTCGTACTGGTGAGCCTAGAACTGGATGCAGAACTCCAGGTGGGGCCTCACCAGTGCTGAGTAGAAGGGAATGATCACCTCCCTCAATCTGCTGGCAACACTCCTGTTGATGCAGCCTTGAATACCATTAGCCTTCCTTGCTGCAAGGCCGCGCTGCTGGCTCATGTTCAACTTGGTTTCCACCAGGGCCCCCAGGGCCTTTTCTAGGAAGCTGCTTTCTAGCTGGGTGGTCCCCAGCACATTCTGGTGCCTAGGGTTGTTCCCTCCCCAAGTACAGGACTTTGCACTTCCCCTTGTTGAACTCCATGAGGTTCAGAGCAGCAGAAAAGGCATTAGAACTAACAGCTGTAGTTGGCATTTGTCAAAGAAAAGAGGTGTGCCTTCAGAAGAGCTCACTATTAAATGTTTCTACCAACAGAAGTACCCAATCTGCAAAGTACACTTTACATTAAGTGGAGTATGGAACCATTATATCTTTGTTAGTGAATCAGCAATTATCAACATTGCTATCAAGGCAACATGTCAAATATCCCTGGAAAAAACCCTCAGACAGTATCGCCAGTGTTGGCAGAACAATACACGTATATGGATAGAGATGTTGGATTGAATAACGCCAACGTATATATTAGATGACTTTATACATTCCCATTTCCTGGCAAAGGTGCTGTGTTGTGCCTGCTGATGTCACCAGGAGGTAGAATATTGCAAGGTTAAGGCCTAAATTTATATCTATTTAAAACACATTTCTTATAGCTTCGGAATTCATTCCGGCATTGGCTCTGTGTGTGCAAGTGCCGTCAAACACTGGCAACATGCAAGGTCTCCTTAATTTAGCAGACTTGCAACCTTGTCAAAGTCCTCTTTCATTTTCCAAGTGCCCTTATCTTTCATTTTCATAATTGGTAATACAGAGAAGACCAAATGCAAAGTCAGGAAATTAATTTAGATATGATGCCCTGATCTGCATTTCTTTAATTCAGGCTGATGTACTCAATTATGGGTCACTTTCAGTGATACTGGACCAAAGTGTGTAACTAAGGAGGCCAAAAGTTGAATCTCAGGAAGAAATAGTTTGATCTGCCAAAACAACAGAAGCCATTCTGAAGGATTTATATTCAGATGTAATGTTCAGTCATAGAAAGAAGAGAATTGTAAATACCAATCTACAGCAAGAAAGTGAAGTACAGAACAAATTTTAAACATGTAATTCTAAGCCTGTATAACAAGTGCTTAATGTTAAATGGAAGATAAAGAACTCTTTTTACTTAGAGTCCTAATTGGGATGAAAAAGATGCTTTTACCTTTTACCTTTAGTACCTGATGGCCTGGGAAAATAAAAAGAGTCAGTGTCCTGTCCTGAAGGATGCTCAGGCACAGAGATGTTTCAGAATACGAAGTCTCTTCCAGACAAGGTGCTTCCATAGTCACCCCTCTTTTTGAACAAGGATGCTCTGAACCTGGTTCTTCACCCCATCCCGAAAAGAAAGGGGGTGATCTCACCTGTCTCAACACAGTTCACCTAATTGCACTTCTCCACAGACTTCCTCTGGTTTTGTGAGGGTTTACCTCTTTTTTTCTTTGTTCTGCTGGATTATCTTGGTTTCATCCGGCGTTGTACCTGCTGCTCTGCTTCCTTGTGCTGATCTTACAGTGTGCTTGTTCTCATTTTCATGTATCCTGTTTGTGCAACTATACCACAGATCTCTTTTTTCCTTTTGTGGTTGCATGTTACTTTATATATACAGAAAGAGATGCATACAGGTAGCTGTGACACAAAATGCTTGCCACACTGGTCATGCTATTTGTGCTCTTAAAGCATCACAAAATACCTATGGAAGTTGCTGGTTATGCCAGGTTAGTATGCTTCTGTCTGGATTCAAGGTAAGTAAATATCAATTATATCTTCCTTAGTCTCTTTCTCCTTCATGGGTGCAACAAGCCTTTGCTTTGGCTACAGTGTTTTACCATTAAATTTAATTTATTTTTACCCTTGATGTCCTCTTATCTTTTTTCTCTTTTATTTTGAAAATTCAGTTGAGATTTTTTTTAAAAATGTATTTATTTTTAGAATTTTTAAGGCAATCAAGTGTTTCAAAACACTATATTAACCAATTATTTATGTGCATATTAGATGCACTCCAGCTTCCTTTCTTAAGCATTTTTTTTAAAGTAACCATAAAGTAGATCTGATGGGCAATAAATTTTTTCACTGATTATTATGTAGACAACAGAGGAAAAAAAGATGTATTTGTGAATAATTTATAAATTGGACATGATAGCATAATTCAGGAAAATTGTAAAGTTTCTTATTTAAGGAAAAAATAATCATGAATCACACTCACATAATGAAGCAACCAAATAAATAAAATAAATGCCAAGGGTGACAAGAAACTAAATATAATTATGTACCTGCTAGACTGTAAGCAAGGTGAATGAACATGAAATACGTGCTGGTAAGAGATGGTTTTCTAGAGCATCATTATTCTAAAATTCCCCCTTTATAAGAAAAACATTTTCATGATTTGTCCTAGGTAGAACATTATCTAATTT
>VYXH01002515.1:70620-80664 GCA_013397275.1 Burhinus bistriatus | reverse complement strand
GACCAAGCACCAGGTAACCCTCAGCCTCACGGCCAGGCCGGGGTTTAATCCGGCTCTCGCTGGCTGTGAGAGCAGCAGATGAGGTTTAGGGAAGCCTGCCCACGTTCACCCAGACAGCCCTGCCCACAGCATGGGGAGGGACCTGGGGGTCCACCCCCCCACACGTCCAGGGGTGCTGTGCTCAGCTCCACAAGAGACTTCACAGCCACTAAAAGCCTCCCTGGTTTCTGCCTCGAGAATTTCCTTTTATGCCTTCCAACCTCTGCAGGCTTTGACAAGGCCAAGCCTTGTCCCAAACCCACCGAGAACAGCCCTCCCGGGATTGCCATCCCATCCTAGCCAGCGTCTCTGGTATTTTCTCAGACCTCTGAGCACAAAGCTTAGGTAGAACCATTTTTTAATAAGCACGGTAAAATTAAGAATTTAACCACAATGTATGACAAGAATTATAAGCTTTAAAAAATACAACCAATTTTTTTTTGTATTTCAAAAATATCTGAACCCAAATAAATAATTTTTTTTTTTCAAAAGTACATTTCTCAGACTAGTCATTTGGTGTTAACATCTGTTAAACTCTTGTGCAGTAACACTTACAGCACGACACTAAGACATGCTTCTTGGATTTCTCCCGGTCACACTCGCTCTAACTACTGACGCAAGCATTCGGCACGCACGGGCACACACACGTAACTCAACATGCAGTAATAGGATACAGTGCTTTAAAATAAGATGAGAATTCATCACAGCCTCCTCGCAGCCCTCAGAGGCAGCTCTTAGCCCAGCCCCATCCCTGTGCCAGCAGCAAGGCGGCCAGTGGGACTGGGTACCCTGTTTCTGCCTTCCAGTTCAAACGCGTCTCTGGGACCAGCGTGCGGTGGGTTTGTGACCCCTCCAATATCGGGGTACAGTCTGTTGCTCTGACGTTGTGCTACTGGGGCACTGCGTGGAGCAGGCGCTCTCCTTCAGCCTGGGCAGCTCGCTGAATTTCCCGTCGCACCTTATTAGAGGAGCCTTCTCAAAGCGCTGCTACAAGCCCCGGGTCCTGCCCAGCTCTCCGAGATGCTGAATCAGCAGCGTGGGCTGTCACCCATCATCAGACTGGGGGCTCAGGGTCCCCCACACTCAATGAAAACCAAAGAACAGGCCGGGGAGCACGGAGCCATCAGCTCCCGCCCCTCTAGTGACTCTCCCACCCCTGACCAATGGTGAATATTGCTAGAGTATAGGCAGTACTTCCCTAGTCAAGGCAAGACAGCTTTGGAGCCGCTTAGAAGTGAATTGCTACTGGATGAAAAGTAAATCCGAGCACTACTCTCTGAGAAATGCAACTTGTGTAGGGTTAATATCACCTACTCCTATGGCTGACCCTCCTCGGGGTGGGATCTGAAAGCACGGGCTAGTGTAGCAAAGAGCAGGGGCTGGCGGTTCATCTCCCAATGCAGGAAAGCGGAGGAGTAAGAAAAGGGAGCCCTGCCCTCCCGGCCAGGCAGCAGACAGTCACAGGAGACCTTTGCTCTGATGAATTCTCCGTCAGGCTTAAAGCCTCCTCTCCCTGACAGCCAGAGAGAGAGAGGAGGGAGCCGGAGCCGTCATGCGGGAGGTGGAGGCATGCTGGCAGCACTCACGGAAGCAGGTGACGGCCATGCATAGCACCGCTGGCTCCGGCGGCTGGAAGATGGGTGCGGGAGGGCTGGTGAGTATTGCCCTGCAGCTGCGAGGAACCTGCCCTGCTCGTGGTGGAAGGATGGCTGGATGGCAGCGTGTGGCGCTTGGGCGGTGCGGTGCGAGCCGACGAACACACATGCCAAGGTTCGTTGTGGGAGCTCTTAGTGCGAAGATCGTAACTTCTTGTAAGTCTGCTAATATCAGAAACTAGTGAGGTAACACAGTGAAGATGAGGAAAAAGTCTTAAAGTGCTGATACAGGGTTATTTACTGTACAGAAGCAGGTCAGACAGAGAAATTACCGAGCAAAGAGGAATTCAGCTCCTGAACCACCAGCTGCACTCAGACTCCCACTGATTTCTGCCACCATTACGGGCACCCCAAGCAGTGAGGGCGGGCTGGGCTCCGGCTGCACCGAGGTGCCACAGCCTGATGTAATTACCCCTTTCCTGGAGTCTGAGCTCAGAGGTTACCCTGCCGTGAGCCAGCTTTCGGAGGACAAGTACTCCAAGGCCTGTTTCCCCACAGCTCCTGCTTAATAGCTGTGTTGCAGATAGCACAGAGCTCCAGTGAGGGTCCCAGCAAAGGCCCCAGGGCATCTTCCCAGATCAGAACTGCTTTGTGGAGGAGATGAAGCAGGTCAGACAGGTGGTAGTGCAAGTATTGCTCAACATAGCCTTGAATATCACATACTACAGGTTTGAGAGAGAGAGCAACGAGAAGTGAGTTATTTATCAATTTATGAGCGCAGCCGAACACCAGAGGTCGAGACCACTGTGACTAAGAGATCAGCCAACACTAATCATCGATCCTGCTCCACCACTCTGCGCTGTCAGCCTGGAGGAAGACATAAGTGAGTCAGTAGGAAAAAAGTTCATCCCTCCCTCCTCAAACCCAAATAGCATCAGGTCATTTTCCAGCAGGAAACAAGCTCCCATGCTGAGCACTCCTCCAGAGCTGTGGGTCAGGCAGGATGCAGGGAGCTTTGGTCTGCCCGGTGTCACCTGCATTACTCATTTACTGAGATGCCTCTTCCTCCAGGGAATATCGCCTCAGCTTTAGTGTGGAAGCCGTTCAGGTGCACACGAATCAACAAAGGGACACCTTAAGTCACTTCAGAAAGCAGGCATTTTCGACGGACATGGAAGTCTTTCACCAGCAGACCCAGTTCACATGCAACAGGAGGGCACAGTTAGAAAAGGGAAAGACCTTTAAACACGCTTTAAAGGCATGCAGCCCCACGCACAAGCACACTGCTCACCTTCAGTGAAGGCAACACCACGCTGCTTCCCAACTGCGACCTAAAAACACCACCACAAGCAACCCCTGACCTTGGAAATCCCTCTGGAGAGTACCACGAGCTCAACTTGCCCGACTGAGTTGGCCTCACTGTAAGCCACCAGAAGCAACACTAACATTTAAAATAGCTTTTCTGCCCTGTTGGTTTAGACCTCCCACACCACCCCAGACAGCCCTTTCCAGGTGAGAGAAAGAGGCGGCAGTGGTACTGACGCACCCATGCTTGTGCCAGACAACAGCCTCCGCAAGGAGCCTCCTGGCCTTCAGGACACAGGTTTCAGAGCAGTGCCGTTCTTGCAGTAAGTTTCAGTGGGGTCTAAGCCACGCTGACGAGCCCCAGTCCATACACAGAAACTTCCCTGGGCACAGAAGGAACATTACATTCAACTCCAGCACCGCCTTACACCAGCACAATAAACAGAGGTTTAAAAAAAAAAAACAAACCAAACACTGCATCAGCTCATCTTGTAAGATCTCAGCTGTTCTCATCCCATAATCAGAAGAGTGATAAAAAGAAATAAAACCAAGGTCATCTTTCCCAGCAAGGTTCTTCTTGCTTAGAAGTACCACAGGGGCTGCCACTGCCACATGGCACCGGGCAGAGCAGACTGCAGCCCAGGACCAGTGCCAAAGGAGCAGCATCTCCTATGAGACTCCAGAGGGAAGCGCTGTGCCTGGGCACAAAGTTTTTGGCACTAACAGGAACAATCTGGGAGTCTCACCATGCCAGTGGCACAACCTTTATGGCACAGGCAGCAGCGTAGAGGCTTTGAAAGGAAAGTCATCGGCATCCAGGCTCAGATAGTGGCAGTTCTGCCCTGTCCAGAGCCACCCACGAGCACACTGGGAGAGGTAGTCGAGACACGACAAAGGCTCGGCCAGAAGCAGCATGCAGCGACGCTGACCCTGCTTTACTGCAAAGCACAAAAGTCAACTACCTGACTAAAAAAAAAAAAAAAAACAAAAACAAAAAAACCAAACCCAAACCCAAACTATTATGGATACAACATGGAATCCAGTACATTCATCCCCGATCTCTCCTGAGCACTAGTAACCCACCAGCCAGGCAGTCTGCTCTAACAGTTCGCTGTCTCACAGCGTAGCTTCAGCTGAATTGCACTGTTCATTTCCCCATCACAAAAAGCACCTAAAAATGAGGATCCCCCCAAACTCTGTTCAGTTCCCCTTGCTCCTTAAAAGGCCACCCTCAACCTCACATGATTTGAGGATTCCTGGTCTCCCTCCCACCCTTCTCGGAGGTCACCCAGCAAATAGGATGTGACAAATTAACAAGGCACAGTGCTCTACATTCACAGCAGTGGGTGCCTCGGTGCTTGCTAGCATTAAGAAGTCCTTCCACGTTCCAGATTTTAACGAAGCTGAGAGAAACTGGCAAATACTTTCTGGAGAGAAGCACTTGTGCCTCCACTGCTCTCCCACCTGCCCCCAGACAACCTGTCCTGAGAAGCAACAGGAAAACCAGAAAAATGCAGGAATGGACACCATCCGCTAACACTGTGCGGAGACAGGTAACTGCAAGCTGCCACCCTGCCAGGGAGCTTCCGAGCTACACTCACGTGAGACACTGGTGGGTTCAAAAACTTCATGTGGCCTTTACATCTCCCCTCTGGTCTCTGCCCTGGCTCCATGAAAAGGACTAAGAGCATTTAGGGCTCTGGCAGAAGCATGCGGAGCACTGTGTTATTTTGGGGGCTGCACACTAGTATTAATCCCCAAGACAGCCCACCCCTCCCTCCATGCCATAATCCCCCTGGGATGCTGCCATGATATGCTTTAAAAGTTTATAGTGCCCCTTCTTACATTTCAAAACAGAGTGCCCAGTGTTTTATGTGATGGAGCGTCTATGTTCTTGGCTACAGGGAACCACACAGAAATCCAGCCCCTCAGACACCAATTTCTGTGGAGCAGAGACGCTTGCAAACGCATTGGCTTCTTCGTCCCTTCCCGACGTATGAAAGCTACTGCAGACAGCATCAATGTCAAGCATGGATGAGCTTTGTCAGACTCTGAGTACGCAGGCAGACAGCCCACACACGAGGCTAGATCTTGTACAAAAAGCTGGGAACATAGTCAAATCTGAGCAGAGGGTTCACCCCCTGGCCAGGTTCCTGAATGTACTGCAGCTTCAGCAGCTCAGCTAAATACTGTACAATTTTGATATCTTCATTGGCAAGGCCCAGTTGAAGCTTCAGAAAGTTCATCCTGCGATTCACCACGGATTCCTCCGGTTCCCTTTCGCTGATGGGAAGGTGCAAATGATGGCAGAAGGTGAAGAGGAAGGCTTTTGAACACAGCTGGGTGAGGATACTTTGGACGTGCATATAGTAGGTGCTTCCTCGTTTGATCTGCGTGCGGTGGTCTGCCAGCCGGGACACCAAGGTGCCTTTGTAAAGCGGGCAGCGGAGAGTCTTACTGTCCGCATCCAGAATGCTGACGTACCGGCTGTATCGGCTCAGGGCATGCAGCACGTTCACCCCGCCAGGCGACACCATCCTGAAACAGCAAGGAGACAGGTCATGTCTGGAGGGGACCAGACAGCTAAGCAGCAGACTGTGTCCGTGCCCCTGTATCACACATACTTTCCCTCTAGTTCACGAGCTGGTACAAGAGCCTCTGTGGGCAAATAAAGCCTGACACAGAAGAGAATGGCCAAATAATCTCTCCAGCCTGGCAGATCCCAAAGAAATCTCAATGCCCACATGCACTGATCCGCACCGAGTGTGCCCTACTTCATAAACCACTGCGCTGTGGGGCAGCTTCCTCCCTCGGCGACACAGAGAGGGAGCAACAGGACATCTCTGGTGAACAGAAGCAAATCTTGCAGCAGATGGTAGCTTCTGAATGTGACAAGAAGGACCCAGAAACCCAAACCAGACTCCCCTTGCCAAGAGCTCCACTTTCCCCCCGTATCGCTGTTTCGGGAGGGAGCTGCTCTGAGGTGGTCAGAGCCCTGAGCGGAGCAAACCATCCTTAAAACAGAATATTCCCTGGCTAAGCCTGGGCATTTTTCACTCAGGTGCAAACCCACAGCATGTTCACAACATACAATTATCCAAGAAGCCTAAATTAATGTTATTTAAATGCAAATTACAAGCCTACGCACACTCTACCCTCTGCTCCTCAATTTTGCGTGGTTAAAGTCTCCCAGTTGAGATACAGTTCCCGGCCTCAAACCACGAGCCCCAGCTGCTGGTGTAAGGGCTGCCCCTGTGCCCAGGCAGCGTCTGGCCTTAGGAGACGCAGCACCCTTACCGGCATAATTAGTTTACCTTCTAAGTTCCTTCCCAAAGCCCTTGTACAAATGGTTTGCTGAAAGCACCCACATTAAACTCAACACTTAATTAACATTCCACAGAGGAGAGTTTAAATGACTGACACGTTACACGCAGTTCTTAAAAATGACTTTTGTTTATAAAAATTGCATCTAACCACAAACACTGAGCAACGAGTAAACACTCGGGGCTTTTAAAAACCTCACTGACAGAGAAGTTTGGGAGCAGCTGTTGGCAGAGCTGTCATCCTGCCTCACGAGCACAGAAATAATGGTAAACTCACAGCTTTGGATAATTTAATCATCCACAACCCCCAGCAATGCAATACTCAGAAAGCAGATTTCTGTATTTTGATTTTCATGCTGTCCAGAAATACTCTTTCAGGAGCTTTTCCAGCCCAGCTCTGAGCAATGGGCTGCCACTCTGACTCATGTTTTCCATGTTGGTGACCGCAATGGCCATTCCCCGTCATACCTGCAACCAAATGCCGAACACATCCTGGTAACACACAAAGAAATGCTTTTCATAACAGCAACAAAGGCAGGGCCAAAATCTTGAGAGCTGAGCAATCACTATTTGCTAATATAAAGCCACATTTCAGGACCGTGTGTCAGTGAAGGGGTGCTTGCTTTTGTGATGGCGCTCACCCTGAGCAGAAGTTTCCTTTGCACCTGAAATGCAATTCCAACCCCGCAGCCCACTGAGCTCCGTGGACCTTTTTTTCCTGCACTAAGGCTTGTTATAAGTAAGTCTCTGTCCATCTGCACCCCCTCGAAGACAGCCTGGCAGCTCCACAGGCTCCGTGCCTCTGCCCTTCCCCACACCAGCCAGTGGGCACTCCCTCGCCAACACAGCACAAGGTGCTGGTGCTCCGATTTCTGACCTACCGATCTCATTGACAGTGCATCATCTCTTCATCAGGGTCCACAAGAAAACACCCTCCCCATATCAAAGCATCCATTTAAAACCCAAAATTCTAGCTAGAAATGTTGGGAAGAGTTTTGGCAGGAGATGGGGAAAAGCACACAAGGGACTCCAGGAGCACTCTTATCAAATCACACGACTCGTGTGTTTGTTCTCTGCTTTGCTAGGCTAAGGCCTAAACCAGAAGGAAGCCTCCTGACCAAACAACTAGTATAAGCCCGGCAGCAAGTGCCCAGCAGATGTTTTAAATATTAACTCTCAAGGAAGGCTGGATATAAAGGGACAGACAAATCCACCAGCCTTCCACAAACACATCCCATAAGCAGAAATTCATGGCAGCTGTGTAGGTAATTAGACAGAGACCTCCCCTCCGCACCCATTCCCCTCTGAACTTCTTGCTTAGGAGAAGAAGTTTTTATCATACACCTCGACACCAATAAGCAAACCTCGATTTACCTCTGGAGTCCAATCAGCTTCCACTTCTGGAAATCCACAACGTGCAGAGGGGACGTCACCCAGTGCTTCACAGGCTTGGTGTAAATGCCGCAGTTCGGCACAAAGATGGAAAGCGCCGTCACAAGCTTCTTGACTATCGCTTCCTCTTCCCCCAGCACGATCAGGGTCCTCCCACTGAGCAGGGAGTAGATGGCGGGGTGAGCGAAGGGGTACTGCCTGATGAACCGCAGCGCGTTCTGGCCAGCCTTTTTTTTGTGCCTTTCACTCACCTGACAGGTGGGGTGAGCTGGAGAAGGGGTCCTGTCGGAGCATGTGGAGGCGGCGCTGCTGATATAGCTTGTGGCGTCTGAGCACTCATCCAGGCTGCTCTTACTGACCTCCCTGCTGCCTGTCAGGTAGCGTGAGTCAAATTCGTAGGGAAGGAGCCCCCCTGAGATGCTGTCATGGGAGGGAAAGCCCCCAAAGCTCCCACGCAGCCCCGGCTCGACCTGCCGGTACGGCTGTGGGGGAATCCTGACCACCCCATCCTCATCCCAGGGTTTCTGTCCCAGGTCAGGCAGAGGCTCGAGGAAGTTGGGGCTCTCCTTCCCAATACAACACGCAGAATCAACCTGCACTAAGTTTTCCTGTTTAGAAATGTCTTCCTGCTCATCAGTGTTGTCCGGTGTTAGTTTGGGGGTGAAACGAAGACCTCCCTCTTCATCATCCATGTAAGGTTCCTCATTAATGGCACTTGGGTAGCTCGCTTTGAAATCTTCTGGGATGAGTGACTCAGAGGGACACGTGCTGAGAACCTCGATGCTGTCCTCACTGACAGTCCGCCGGCTGCCCACCTTGCTCCTGCCCGCCTGGGGACTGGGGCTGATGGGTAGGCTGGCCTGGCTCTCTGATTTTGTCAAGCCGGACGCAGACTTCTCTGTTCCAAGAACCTCAATGCTCTCACCACTACTGATGCTGCCTTTAATATCTGCATCGAGATAGTCCAGGTTCTCCTGGTGTTCGGACGTGACAGACTCGGTCATTTTGGGTTCTTGGGAGTCCTCAATTTCCTGCTCCATCTTGATGGGCACGCACTCCACGCTGGACTTGTAGGATCCCAGGCTGATGACCACTTTAGGAGCGGGGGACCCTCCCGAACACTTTCTATCAACAGCATCTTGACTGAGCCCCTGGCAGCCTCTGTACTGTTTTTCAGGTGGTTTTTCATCCAGAAAAGACACATCCTCAAAGAGGAAGTTAGTTACACTTTGCTGCTTTAGGAGCGCCCTGCTAATCTGCTCTGTCAGGAGGTAGCACACATCACCTCTGAAAGTCCTCTCGATCTGATGCAACTGGTCAAGGGTTTGAGTGAAAAAATAAATATCACAGAGTTCTTCCAGCGTCTTCAGCTTCTTGTCAAAGCATTTGGCAGACTTCGCTTTGATGAGCTTGGGGGTATAGGACGGCACATGGGCATAAAGGTGTGTTTCGCCAGGCTCGGCAAGGTCAGAGGTAGCCACGTCCTGATCGCAGCCCGTGTTGGCCTGGTCCAGCGCACGTTCCGGCTCATAGGGGTGGAAGTCGGACCCCTTCAGCTTCCTGTACGGATAGGACCTGATTTGTTTCAGCAGATCTTGGTGCTCAATGATAGACTTTTCCACACTGGCCAGCTCGTTGGCCTTCTCGATGGCTTGGGTTGTGTAATACCCTTTGTCATTGGCTTTCTTCTGTATCTCGGTTTCGTTGTGCAGGACAGTCCTGGTGTAGTCAAGATCTTTCAGTTTCTTTTCCAGTTCATTAGCAAAAGCTTTCCTGTTCCCTGTCTTTAGGCATTCGGAGGCTTTGGAGAACTCCGCAGAGAGTTCCTGAAACTGTTGCATGATTTTGTGCTCGTCAGCAGAAATGTAGGCCATGCAGAAGGGCCGCACAAAACCCCTGGCTTCAAGGTCGTACAGAGTCAAGTGGTGCACGTACGCAAAGGCCCCTTCCTTCGAGTCCCCCAGCACCACTTTGGAGTCCTCCACGAAGTTCAGCTTCGGGTAGGCAGAGCCGGGAGGGTGCCCCACAAAGGAAGCCTGGTAATCCACAGACATGATCCGAAGGGAAAAATAATTGAGATCGAAAGTGCCCGACACTTTGGCGTCATCGGGGATGGTCAGGAGGGGCTGCGGCCCCACTTGCTCCGAGAACTCGGAGATGAGGATGAAGTCCCGGGTGAACTTGGAGCTGGCGACCTTGGCCCAGGGGTTGGCGCCGTGACTGGCAAAGGGGAAGAGCGGCACCGAGTACTCCTCGGGCAGGGGCGGCTCGCTGCACAGCTCATCCTCCAGCTCCTCCTCTCTGGTGAAGGCCACCACATCAGGGGCGCTGATCATATTTCCCGCAGGAGGGGACCGACATGGAGCAGCGAGGCCCCCCCTCCCCGGTGG
>VYXH01002515.1:53159-70342 GCA_013397275.1 Burhinus bistriatus | reverse complement strand
CGGGCGGCAGGCAGGGCCCGCCGGGTAGCTGTTTCTGGCGGGGAGGGGAGAAGCCTTGTGCAGCTCTGAGGGGGCTGTCGGGCAGGGGATGCCCAGGGCCCTCCCGGGGTCGCCGGTTAAAGGCTGAGTAGGGCCGTGGTGGGGACGTTCAGCCATCGTTCTCCATCCCCAGCAGGATCCGGCCACAGGGCAAGGACGCAGCAGCATGCCTTGGCCCCGCGGGAGCCGTCGTCGTCTCTTGTAATGAAGTTTCAAGTGAGGCTCTTTGCTAGCTGTGGGGTCAGGATGCTGCCGCAGCCCTGGCGTCTCTTCTCCCGGGCTGCGGAGGATATGGCATTGCAGAGGATCCGGAAGGTCCTGTGCGTGGCTGAGAAGAACGATGCTGCCCGAGGGATTGCAGATCTGCTCTCCAACAGCAGAATGCGACGGGTAGGAATACACCGCATCTCCTTACTGCTTCCTGATAGGCCTACGGGTCTGGCTTAGCTGGCTGGAGAGGGTCAGCTCACCAGGGCCACCCGGCAGCGCAGTTTGGCCTCGGGTGTAGGCTGTGTCTTGTGTGGTAGCCCCAGCCCACTTGGCACTGGGCAGTTTGCATCAGCATGTGTGACATCTTGCACTGCTTTTGTCTCTGGCCACTTCTGACTGCATGAGGGTACAAGAACAGCTTTCTTTCGTGGACAAACACCACTTGTCCAAATGTATTTGGGAGTATTGGACGCCTTTTCTTTGCGACTTAAGTCCTGTTGGAATTTAGCTCCCCAGCTGCGCTCCCTCTGCCTGGACTGCCTTCTCCAGGTACTGAGCTCTGCGGTGAGAGCTCCCTGTGTCGTTCCTAGCTTTGCAGTGTATGCAAAAGGCTTCAGGAACTGAAACCATTTGTTGGCATGTATTTCCCAGTTAAAAAGCACCACTTTTGCAGCATCAGCAAGTGTCAGGGTTTTACTGAAGTTCACATAATTAAGCAAAGATGGTCTGTGGTTTGGAGAAGAGCAGTTCAAAGATCTTGCCTCTCTGCTGCTTTGTTTTGTGACCTTTAATAGTTTGCATAATTACTTGGTATTTCCAAGCTAAGGAAGTGGAAGGTCCTTCTAGACCAGAATTAAATTTGAATGAAAGGTGTTACTGAGAACCTGAGTGCAGACAGTCCCGATCAAGGAAGATATCATTTTGTTTCTGTAGAAAAAGCAGCAAATACCCAATCTAGAAACTTCCACGACTCTCAGTTAGGTGGAGGGTAGTCTTGGGGACCTGGAGCTGGCACACTAATTGTCATTTGGAGCAGGATAGTTGTTTGTCAGGAATATAATTTGCCAGCCCCATTAAACAAATCTGTTCTTCACCGTTGTCATTGTCGTGGGGAGATAACCCTGGCATCTCCTTCAGGCATGGTTTAAAATCCTCTTACGTTGGAACGCATCATTTCAATGTCTCCGTAAATGATACAGGAAATTTCCACTCACCCCACCTTGCCTTTGTGTTTTGGCTATTGGTACCTGGGTTTCACTTGCCCCATGCTTCTCTGTGCTCTGCCGTAACAGCGTGTGTAAAGCGAGGTGTAACACGTTTGGTTTCTGTTAAGAGCTGGAAACTCAGCAACTTTCCTTTTCCTTCTAGCGAGAAGGGTTTTCCAAGTTCAACAAGATCTATGAATACGACTACCAGATGTTTGGCCAGGTAGAGTTTTCTTTCATTCTACTGCTGCATTAGAGTAGTGCAAAATACTAATTACTAAAAGCCATTTGTCAGGAGTTACAAAACACATATCCAGTGGTGGGGACATTTTGTCCAAAGATGAGGAAAAGTCAGATGTTCCTTTCTTGGCTCAACCACTGACCTGTTTTGTTGCTTTAAGTCTTTCAACTTTCTGGGTTTTTATCAGTCAAAAATATGTTGCTATTTAGAATTGGGAGCTTCTTACAAAAATTGAGGATAAAGCCATAGATTTAGCTGTCAGTAGAGAGAAGAGCTTGTTATGATGTATTAACAGGAGGGAGATGTCACTGATGGTGTAAATTGAGAACTGCATCAAGATCTTGGGGCTCTGGGTAGTTTTTAGCAAACGATGGGCACTAATTACCTTGCTCTGTCTCTTGCAGAATGTTACTATGGTGATGACATCTGTGTCAGGACACTTACTGGCTCACGATTTTAAGCTGCCGTTTCGCAAATGGTTAGTACTTAGTACCCCTGGGCAGGAAGGGGGGCGCTGTCATTTTATGCTTCCAACCCTGAGCTGAGCGGGGCACTGTGAGTTCGAAGACTAGGGAGCAGGGAGGGACTCTGACACCACATACTTCAAAGAGCCACACAGAGCAGGGTGATAAGTACCAAATTTTATATAGAATAGCTAAAATATTGTTTCAAATTACTGTTTTCAGA
The DNA here is from genome assembly GCA_013397275.1 of Burhinus bistriatus. Lineage (NCBI taxonomy): Eukaryota > Metazoa > Chordata > Aves > Charadriiformes > Burhinidae > Burhinus > Burhinus bistriatus. The sequence continues at coordinate 67,960 of VYXH01002515.1, read as the reverse complement.
GCGCTAAAAATCCCTGAAGTTATAATACTGGTTAAAATACATTAAGGCAGACCCAAGGAATTAAATGGATTCCAAAACTTGATTGATGTTTTTGTGTTCTTTGTTCAGCTAGGATTTGTCCTGGGAAGTGAGGCGCTTTCTCTATCTTCCCTCCCCTTTGTTCTCTGTACTTGAAATAAGAGAAGTTGCTTGTTTAGGGCTGCCTTCCAGACTTGCTGTTTTCTCTGGTTGCTTTTTGGTTCTATTGCTTTTAAGCGTAACTCAGCATTTCATGTGAACAACACTAAGTTGTCTAAGACAAGGCCTGTAATAAAATATATTATTAATTCCAGTACTTGAACAGCACTTCCTCACAAGACGGCACCAGTTAGTGTCTCACAACATATGTTTTAGTTTTTGTTATGCACACTGTTTATGCTCTGTTTACCAGGCATAGCTGCAACCCTCTAGCTCTTTTTGATGCTGAAATCGAGAGGTATTGCCCTGAAAATTACATGGATATCAAGGTAAGTTGTTCTTAAGAGTTTCCCTGAAACTCTGAGTTCAGAGGTTAGTTCTACAAATATTGTCTCAGACAGAAGGAGGATTGTACCTTTGTCCTTAACGTCTTAAGTTCTAGAGTTTAGCAAATTCCTCCTACATTTTCTAGGACTAGATATGCTGTTCATTTGTGACATTAAAAGTCTCCTGCTCATGTACAGTTAGCGCAATAAAGGAATAACCAGTTTGCTAAATGTAGAAATATTTTTTCCAATAAGGTGGAATTGCTAACTGTGTCTCAATTTTACAAAAAATGACATTTTCAGAAAACAGATTGTGGTACAATCTGATCCAAGCTATGCTTTTTAACAGAGTGATGTAAATAAATGACTCAATTCTTTTGAAAGCTGCCTAATCTCATGAGAGACACAATTACAAAATGTTATTGCAACAAGCTATCTCTATGGATACGTGTTGCATTTCATGTTCAGTTAGTGAGTCATTCTAAAATTAAATGACAAAGCAAGTGGCCTGGTATGTCTCACTCTGTTTTGTTTTTTTCATTTCAGAGAACTCTTGAACGAGAAGTCCAGCAGTGCCAAGCTCTGGTGATCTGGACTGACTGTGATCGAGAAGGAGAGAACATTGGTTTTGAGATAATTCACGTTTGCAAAGCTGGTGCGTAGAGCATCTTCTTCATCAATCTGAGTTCCATTAAAGTGCTGATTTAACAGGTAACACTGCTTGGAGATCTTGTAACGGAGGCGTATTCTCAATCTTACTGTGTCCAGGTTAAATATGTTGACTGTATTTCTGATAAATATGTGTCTCTGATAGACCATAAATATATTCAGCTATTGGAAAGCTATAGAATGTGTCTTTCAAAGATAGTTGTTTATTAGTTGCTCCTTTCCATTGGTGTTTGAGTCGCTCTTTGATTTATTTTTATTTTTTTTTTTTTTAAATTCTGTCTGACAGTAAAGCCAAACCTCCGGGTTTTCCGAGCCCGTTTTTCAGAGATTACGCTTCATGCTGTCAGAACTGCCTGCGAGAACCTCACCCAACCAGATCAAAAAACGAGTGATGCTGTTGATGTCAGGCAGGAGCTGGACCTGAGGATAGGTATGTAAACACCCACTGGAGATGAGAGCAGGCTGCCAGGCCTGAGCTGCTGCATACACCTCTACTGAAGGGAAGTGAGCAAGAGTGTGGTAGGTAGGCAGGGGACAGCTTTGTTATCAGCATACAGCTTGTTGTCTATAAATACTTGAACTCCCTCAGACTGCTGTACCAACAGGATAGCCAGCCATCAGGCTCTGCCTCGATTCTCGTCTAACCACATTGAATGCACATTGTTAAAGCCCAGCAAGGGGTGTTTAGAAATCATCTGCTACTGTGTCCTCAACACAAGACAGAAATGCCCTCTATAGTGTCATAAAACTGATTTTTAGATCAGATACAACTAAATCACATCTCATGTTTTACTAAAAACGTGCTCTTTGAAGCAAATATTAGGTTTCTTCGGCAACTGAGTATTGAACTTAGAGTAAAACTAATACTCAGAGTATTAAAAAGAACGCTCTGAAGTGTTGTGATTATCCTTCAGTGTGTATTCAGTTCTGGTGTCTGTTTTGTTTTCTCAGGTGCTGCCTTCACCAGATTCCAGACACTGAGGCTCCGGAAGATCTTTCCTGATATTTTAGCAGATCAGCTGATCAGCTATGGCAGCTGCCAGTTCCCAACACTGGGGTTTGTAGTTGAACGCTTTAAAGCCATCCAGGCCTTTGTTCCTGAAGCCTTCTATAAAATAAAAGGTATGCTTGGGGAAAGCGAGTCCTGGGCTCCATCTTAAAGTGCTTGACATGTATAGAAATGAAAAACATCAGGGCAACAAACAAACAATGCTGCAGAGGTGGTTTCCTCTTCCTTTGCCACGACCACTAAGCAGAGCTGAAAGGTTTCCCAATAGCATGGGCCCACTGCCTCTGCTGTATTTCTTTTGTATTACTACTATATCACTCACATCTGTTGTTCAACACAGTGACACATGATCATGAAGATGGTAGCGTGGTCTTCAACTGGAAGAGGAACCGGCTCTTTAATCACACAGCGTGCCTGGTCCTTTACCAGATGTGTATGGAGGTAGGAAAGCTTGTAATCCAGTATCAGCCAAACATTTCCTGCATCCGTCTCGCTTAATGTGTTTAAAGAACAGTTTGTGTAAACTCTTAAAGGAGATTTTGTGTTTTGCTTACTATGTGTTTAGGATCCGGTAGCAACTGTTGTTGAGGTTGGGAGCAAGCCAAAAAGCAAATGGAGGCCCCTACCCCTGGACACTGTGGTACGTTTGAATTACGCTGACAGGACTTACCCGAAAGAATCTTTGAACAGATATTTTACTCACCACTCTGATGCATAAATACTTTTTTTTTTTTTTTCCCCCTCTGGCTCCTCCCAACGCAGGAACTTGAGAAGCTGGCTTCCCGCAAACTGAAAATAAATGCAAAGGAAACCATGAGAATAGCGGAAAAACTCTATACTCAAGGGTAAGAAAGCAAGACTTGGCTTGGTAAACTTAATTCTTTCAAAGTAAATGGCCTTTAGTCCAAAATGAGAAGCATCTCGGAGCACCTCTTAAAGTGCTCTTCTGTCTTTCTTCTTAAGGTTCATTAGCTACCCCCGAACTGAGACCAACATTTTCCCCAAGGAGCTGAACCTCTCTGCCTTAGTACAACAGCAAACACAGGACCCAAACTGGGGAGCATTTGCACAGAGGATTTTGGATCAGGGTGGGCCAACCCCTCGGAGTGGAACCAAATCAGATCAGGCTCACCCTCCCATTCACCCTACAAAATACACTGCTAACCTGCAGGTGAGTTTAACAAAGGCAGAGATAACTGGATGGTTTGTATTGCTTGATAAATAAAGATAGAAGTCTTAATAATACAGTCATTAGCACAGTATCATCACCTGTGATCTCACTAATATTTCCTTACATGTCATTAACGGAGGAGACTCTGACCCTCTTTTTTTGTTTGATATTAGGGCAATGAGCAGAGACCCTCTTTTTTTGTTTGATATTAGGGCAATGAGCAGAGACTCTATGAATTCATCGTGCGCCATTTTTTGGCTTGCTGCTCTCAAGATGCCAAGGGACAGGAAACAACTGTAGAGATCGATATTGCCAATGAGCGATTCATTGCTCAAGGACTAATGATCCTGGCCCGAAATTATCTGGAAGTCTATCCTTACGAGAAGTGGAGTGATAAGGTAATACCCTTGAATAACATAGTTGGGAGAGGCTAAAATACCTGGAGCTTAAAATCTTACTTCACTGCCAACTTCAGACCCCTCTACAGAACGTCCTTTGACAATTTCTGGCCCACTGGCTGTTTCACTTGGAGCCATCTCTGCTGAAAACCTGTGCAGCTTTATTGTGCCAGCTTTGGATAGATTCTTCCCCTTCCAACACCACAACAGAAACCATACAGGACTGTTGGGTTGATTTTACTCACCAAGAGGAGCTGCAGTTGCTGTTCAGTGATCTCTCTGGCAGCTCATTACGGGCTAATCCTGATGACCCTGAGACTGGATCTCCTCCAGAACAGGGTGCTGGCTCTGTTACTGTACTGGCCTGCTGTTAGTGTGACGCTTTGTCTTCTGGACCAGAAGGCAGTTTCAAAGAGATTCTCCTTCCCTTCAGGTTATCCCACTGTATCAGAAAGGGTCTCGCTTTCAGCCCACTACAGTGGAGATGGTGGATGGGGAAACCAGCCCTCCATTGCTCCTCACAGAAGCGGATCTGATTGCTCTCATGGAGAAACATGGCATTGGTCAGTATTGGCAATGTGGCCTTTTGCTCTTGGGAGAGCTTTGTTCATAAGCTTCTTCTCAACTTGTCTAACACCAGTTCTGTCCCACCCTTACAGTAGGGAATTCTCCAAGTGTCACTTGAGATAAGAAATCACTTAAATGTACAGAACAAAGGGATAGTAGAGACCTGTAGACAAAGTCCAAAGATCCTAAGGAGTCTGCAGAGTGCTTCCAGTACCTAGGGAGATGTGCGATTTAGGGTCCAGGGTGTGCCTGCCAGCACATTGTTGGCCTCGGTGCCAGTGGGACATGAGGCCAGTGCTGCTCCTGACCATAAGTTATCTCCCTGTCCCTTTAGCACCTTGCACTTTGCAACAGGCACAGAGGAAATCACTTCTTGGCACCTAATTCAGCTAACAACCTGTCTGCTTTCAGGGACTGATGCCACTCACGCCGAGCACATTGAGACAATTAAAACGCGGATGTATGTGGGCCTTACAGCGGATCAGCGGTTCCTCCCAGGCCACCTGGGCATGGGGCTGGTTGAAGGTAAGGGCAGTACCTGTTAGGAAGATGGCAGGTTCCTTACTTGCTCCTTCCTTTCACTAACCATGCACTGTGTTCCTCAGGCTATGATTCCATGGGCTACGAGATGTCCAAGCCTGACCTTCGAGCTGAGCTGGAAGCTGATCTGAAACTGATCTGCGAAGGGAAGAAAGACAAATCTGCTGTGTTGCAGCAGCAGGTCCAAAAGTACAAGCAAGTCTTCATCGAAGCTGTGGCCAGAGCCAACAAGTGAGTCCTGTCTTTGCTCTCTTCTGTTTGCTTTGCTGTTCTGGGAGGTGCTGGCTTCTCCTGTGGGGCTCAGCCTGGAGTAGGATCCTGTCACGCTCTCTGCCTGGAGCTCTGCCCAGTGTGTGTAGGCATTTGCATGGGAAGAGATGACTTGCAGCCTGGCACGCTGTTAGTTGGTGCCAACTAACTGCTTATCTTGGTTTAAACCCTAAAGATTAAATTCAGAGCTGGCTGAAGGAGATGGCAATGTGCACTGACCTCTTTCACGTTGTACCCACACCGAGCCTGTTCCAGAGGCATGGTGCTGAATCAACATACTCGTGGAGAAGCTCAGAGGGGCTGTGCGGAGGGCAGCAGGTGGTAATTCACTGCAGTGCCTGATTGCTCTTTGCAGAGGAGACACACAGGAGGCTCTGCTTGTTTTTTTTTTAGGTTGGACCAGGCCCTGGCTCAGTATTTTGGAGAAGCTGCGGAAATTGCAGAGCAAGAGGAAGTCTACCCAGCAATGCCCGTTTCTGTTCGGAAGTGCCCACAGTGCAACAATGACATGGTCCTGAAGACCAAGAAGAATGGCGGGTTGGTGATCTCCCCTGTTGTAGAAAGTAGCCTTCTCTGTTGGTTTGTGTTTTTCTAGGCATGGTTCACTTACCTCCCCTCTGCAGCAAGCATGAAAACTTGGCCTGCAGCTAGCTAACTCCACCAGCTACAGAAGCTGTGTGGACTCAGCTGAACCTCTCTCTCAAGTACGTCTTTGCTGTTAAAAATTGTTGTTTTGACAATTTCTGATGGCTGAGAAGGTGGGAGAACAGATCGTTGACCATCTCGACTTTGCCTCTTTCTCATCTGCTGCCTTTGTCCCACAACAGGTTCTATCTCAGCTGCACAGGCTATCCGGCTTGTAAAACTGCAGTCTGGTTTCCTGATTTTGTGCTGGATGTGGCCAAGGATGAGAGCGTCTGTGCCGTGTGTAAACCGCATCCGGTTCACAGGTAGGTCATACCAGTTACCTCCTGGGGAAATGCAGCCCCTCAGACATTACGTGTTAGCCATCAGGGCCAGAGACTTCCGTGGGGTAGGCTGGGCAGCCATTTTCCATTCCGGTCTTGAAAAGCTGGAGCAGCACTCTCATGGCTTGGGGATGGAAGGAAGAAGGGTTGGGGAAACCAGTGTAAGTATAGCAGAATTGAAAAAAAAAAAAAAAAAAAAACCACAAAACAAACAACAAAAACCACAAAACCCAACAGCATAAAAATTCAAGTCCAAATCGAGGTCTGTTGATGAGAAGTTATATGAACTGGGAGACTTTTATTCTTCCTTTCCTTTTAGACTGAAGTTTAAGTTCAAGAGAGGCAGTGTTCCACCCGTGATGCCCCTGGAGTTTGTTGGTTGCATCGGAGGCTGTGATGAGATGCTAAAAGAGCTCTTGGACCTGAAGTATTTACACAGGTCGTCCCAACCCGCATCATCAGCCAGCCAGCAAGCTAATCACTTGCAGGTCAACAACTGCTTTAACAGAGCTAGCGGTGAAAGCAGGCACGTGAGGGGGACCACAAACCTGGCACCAGGACATCTACTCTCCTTGAGCTCAACGAGAACACCCAGGCCTGCTCCTTCAGCTGCTCCACATGATGGGAACAACGCAGTGGTGTGCAACTGTGGGAACGAAGCCCTGCTATTAACTGTGCGCAAAGAAGGGCCCAATCAAGGCAGGCAGTTTTACAAATGCAGCGCCAGTACCTGCAACTTTTTTCTCTGGGCTGATCAGCAGTCAGAGGACAGAAGCAATGGGGCTCCACGGGGCTCTGTGCTGCCCCAGCCCTTTGCAGGAAGGGGCCCAGCAGGATTTCAGCACCCAGGAGGAGGGAGAGGCCCAGAGCTCTTTGGAAGCAACAGCTCTGATGCAGGAGGCGGCACAGTCTGCAAGTGCGACCAGCCAGCCGTCACACGCACCGTCCAAAAGGACGGGCCCAACAAAGGGCGGCAGTTCCACACCTGCTCTAAACCCCGAGAGCAGCAGTGCGGCTTCTTCCAGTGGGCAGATGAAAACGTGGCACCAGGTAAGGCTGGGCTTGGGGTGAGACGCAAGGGTTGGAGACTCTTCTTGAAGCTAAACCGAACACACTTCTCACACATGCGTAACGCTACCACAGCATGACAGCTCTTGTAGCCACTCGCACATTTAACAGACTTCAGGTTTGTCTTTAGAACATCTGTCAGCAGCATTATAGCACTTCAAATGTTGCTTGTAACAACTGAGTCTGGCTTACCTTTCCAACTGCTAGCAGCATACGTCCTCATAGCACACATCTGCTGAGCTCTGGGCAGGATGCTTTGCTTCTGCGTGCAGTAAGCTTGAGCGTCTGTCTATCCATGACTCATTGGATAAAGCCCAGCACTCTTTCCAACAGTCTGGTTGTTTTTTGGGTTTTTTTTTTTGTCCTCGCAAATTATGGTGCTTAGCTTTGTGAGAGCTGTTACCAACTTGGTACAGAATTGAAGCAGTAGCACCACTTTTGGAGATCTTAAACCCCATTTTTATCATGCCAGGGAAACGGCTGCTCCCTCTGCCCTAGTTTAGGAATGCAGTAAAAGGCCAAGTCTTTCTGAAACTTTGGTCAGAGCTGAGAAACTGAGCGTGGCTGCTGTGGAAACATGATGAAAATGAGTACCCGCAAAAAAAAAAATCCCCAAAAAGGATGTGAAAGAAAGAGCACTGACACAAAGGGACAGTAAGCAAAGTAGAGGTGGAAATGCAGTCTGAGAGACATCTTCAGTGCTGGCCTCCTCCTCAGACATTCAGGCCTAAAGGGGTAGAATCAATTTTTCAAAACTACTTAAAAACAAAGTTCTCCTCTGGCGTGTTTTGTTGTTTCTGCCTCAGCTGTAGACCAGAGTATGCAGCCAGGCAGATCACTTTCCTCTGTTCTGTTCCCACATTCCTCTAACGCTGCAAGACAAATGGGTAACATTTAACTGTTTAGACAGATCTGAAGCAAGTGTAGTTTCAGTAATAATCTGAGTGGCTGGGATAGTAAAATCCTTGATCTGCCATTTTGAACTTACCTTCTGTTTCTTAACTACTTGTATTTTCAAAGGTACTTAAATGCATTTTGTTTCTAGGGCCTTCTGGAGACGTCTCTTTGAACCACTTCAGCAGCAGTGGATACTCAAGAGGGGTAGGGAGTAAAGCAAAGAGGCCAAGCAGTTTCTCCTCAGAAGCCACTGCCAAGAAACCACGGACCTGTAGCATTTGCCACCAGCCTGGCCATACTAGGAAAACCTGCCCTCAAAACCACTGAGCCTGGATGGACATCTCGAGAGCCTGAAAGGTCCAGGGTTGCAAGCTGCTACAGGAGCAACAACTGCTGAAAGGAACTGGAGTCTAGAAATGAGTCTGAGTGCTTTCTGGAAGGGCTGGTTGCAGGCTGCCCCTGCCAAGGGATACCGTCCTCCCGCGTGCATTACATGCCTGGGCAGCAAGGGTTCAAGCAGGTTTGAAAGGTTGCTCCATTACTGATGTCAGCCATTGTTTTCAGCTGCTCTTCTGCTGAGCAGATTGGGATAGTCTAAACATTTCAAGGAAGCATTTGGAAACTGAATCTGCAGAGAAAACAGCACTGGATCCAGTCCACCCACAGCTCCCACCATGGTGGTAGTTGTAGGTTGCCTTTCTACACGAGGATGAGCACTAGGACAGACACCAGGGCTGCTCAGCGCTTCTCAGTCCCTGGCTTTCCACAGTGTGGAATTTTAAGTTCCCTTCTAAGTTGACATTACCTGAGCAACATTCCCCTTTCTTTTTTGTCAACAGTGCCATACCCCTTACCGTGGTTAGTCCTGTCAGTGAAGGAGGGCCAGGTGCCGAGAAGCTGGAATCTGGTGCTTGCCCTAAAAGGGAAGCTCAGCTGCAGTGCTCAGGAGAAGCCTTCATTTTAGAGAGTTCCTGAATTTGAAACTGAGTTCTTCAAACCTTGAGACATGCCTCTGTGATGCTGCTAGCTAATGGAAGTTACTTTTGTCAAACTAAGTTTCTTATTAAAAGATTATTTAATTTTTAAATTTGATACAGTGACATCTTAACCCTGCCTTATTATTTCTTCCTACTTAAAATAGTTATGCTGTTACTGTAAAAGCATCCACCCAAATCTTCCTCTTTCCACTCACTCATTGGAACAATACAGAAGCTTTCTTGGCAGAAACTCCCTGCAGTTATTTAGAAGTGAGCTGCTGCAGAGGGGTAGGGAAAGTGGTTTTATCTCACCAGCTGCATCTGCCATAGTGTTGCTGCCCAGGGACAGACAGACAGACAGCTGGCTGAACTGAAAGGAGGTTCTGTTTTCCTGCACTTAGTTTAGACTGAACTCCCTGGGAAGCCAGGCTACCTCCTCCCTCTCTGTTGGTGCTTCCTCTGTACATCAAAGCAAGTAGATCTACAAGGCTCCTGTGTCCTCTTCTGCCAGAGGACAGCATGCAGGTTTTCCCCCAGGGCCTCCGGTGCTGCTCAGGACCCTGCTCCTTTGGGACACAGAGCGGTTGCCCAGGGTCAGTACTGAGGTGCCACACAGCACATGGAGCAGCCAGGGTGGGCAGGAGGCTGAAGTGCTTTCTAGAGGCAATCTCAAAGCAGAGGAGATCACAGCAGCACAGGTTCGCTTTAAGGTCTGCACAAGAGAGAAGAGAGCCTTTAACTGCAGCAGCCCGTCGCTCTCGGGCCTAAATCCGTAGACTAAGGTCAGGAGAACTCGGGTTGCATTTCCCTGTACCCCTCACTCCCACGATTAACAGCTGTGGCCTTAAAATACTGACCTGCCGGCTAAAATAACAGGATTACGAGGCTTTGTAATGCAATCACTGAGCTGGCAAAAGCACAGCAGAAGCCCAGGCAGCAGCTTCTGAATGGCAACAGCAGCAGAAAGCACTTGTGTAGCACAGAGGCAGCAGGTTAAGCGTTGCTGATGGCATCGGCCGTTACCAGCTTTACTGGTCTAACCCTGGCCAGCGTTCAGGCAGCTGAGCTGTTAGAGCCACTGGGTAAACGGCACAAGCTCAGCGTCCGGATGGCTCGCGTACCGCAGCCAGGGACTCTGCAGGCATAGGGATTTGGTAGAGGAGGAGAAAAGCCTTGCAGGATGGGGTCTGGCCAGCACCAAGCTCTCCACACAGGCTGGGAGGCCCTGGGTGGTTCTCAGGCATGCCACCGCAGCTGGAGGATCGCTTCAGCCCTTATCACCAGAAAGGAGACAAAGCAGAGCTGACACATGAGAACCAGTATACACAGGGAAGATTTATTCTCATCGCTGACACCTGGGAAGCGGGTTGGAGGAACAAACTGAGTAATCTTCAGACTGGGAGGAAAAGCACAGTTTTGTGGGGTTTTTTCCCTCCCATAAACAAGATGATAGCTGTAAAGAAAACGACCACAACAGCTGCTCACATGGAAGCCCAGAGGATTTCTCCATGTCCACCAGTGTGCAAAACCAGCTCTTCCCATTAAACATAAGAATATATTCCTTTGCCCTGGGACTACAGCCAGAACCAAAGACTACTAGCAGCCACTCAAAGGAAAAAAAACAAAACAAAATACCCAAACAAAACATACCTTCTTAATAAAAAGCATAAACCAATTCTTGCAAGCACTCTGCTCGGAGTATCATTCCTGTCCTACTTTCCTGCCCTGTACCACGGGGCTCCAGGAGAATGGGACCTCAAGACAGCAGCAATACATGTGTGAAAAGGTCACTGGACAGACTGGAAGGGGACGCTGTGGTTCGCTGCAGAGCACTGAGGACCCGCAGATGGATGCTGGCAGCGACCCACTCGCCGGGGAGGGGATGCACCGCCCTGCTGCAGCCTCCACCAAGGGACCGATACCAGGACTCTCCCAGGACGCAGCAGCTCTCTTCCTGCCACCACCTTTTTCAGGACATCTTCCAGCAAAACAAGGGCCACAAAGCCCCGGTGCCATGCTGGAAGCACACCCCTTCCTCGGGACAGAGTCGATACTGGCAGAATGAACAGGCAGGGCTGAGCTCACCCCTTTGGCAGCTGAAAGGGTTTCCAAAGAATAAAACCTTTTGGGGGTTTATTTAATACTTTCTAATAAACCCCTGTTTGCTATGGCTGTACCTTCAAGTGCCCAGGCAACCACCCAGGTCATCACTTGGGCAATATCCTGCAGCCGGATGAGGCTCCCACCCTGTCCCAAAAGCTGGCTGAGGGCATGGCACAGTAAGACCAGGTGTCCAAGGGGACACTGCACCCCATAGGGTCTGCAGGACACAGCAGCAGCGAGGAACCGCTCCCCTCCAGCTCCAGCTGGACTCAGAGTGTGAGGGGAGCCCAAGAACTGTGACAGCAGGCTGGGACAGGCAGAGGACACTGGGAACCAGAAACCAAACATGCTTCACGTCGGCTCCCAACGCCCAGCGGACGGGACTCACCTGCAGGTACTCGAGGCGTGGGCTGCACTTGCCCCAGGTTTGGCAGAGCCTCCCAGCCAAAGGCTCCTTACGCCAACACCCACCTCTGCTCAGGCACGTTTTATTCAGACAGGAAATGTTTTTTTTCTCATAAAGTGCAAGAACTTTGCCTCTTACTGACTAGTCAACTAGAAGCATCGCAACCCACGCAGCGGGGAGCAGCAGATGGGTGAGAAACACCCTATGTTCAGGAGCTCCCAACGCACTGGTCATTTCTCCTTCAGCAGGAGCTCTGGCTGAGAGATGGCCCTGTAGAGCATGAAGCCCATCTCATCGATTTCATCTTCCAACAGCTCACAGAAGAGGTTGATTTTCTGGTTGAAATAGGAAGGCAGGACCCCTTTCTCCAGGTAGCCTACCAGTTCCTCAAGCACTTGCTGGAACCTGTCAGCAAGGCTTTCTTCTGCCCAGTCCAAACTGGTGGCACTGAGGTGAAGGATAACGTGGGTCAAGGGGCTGCCGCTCAGTTTGTGCAGGGCAGGATGGCTCTTGCAGATGCCGTTCAGGATGCGGAGACAGTGCTGCCGAGCCCCAGAGTCACCAGCATCCAGCTCCTTCAACTTTGAAACCTCAGCCCTGTAAAAGCTCTCAAGCCAGAGGTTTTCCACCAGTCCTTCAGGAGGAGCAGCCAGAAGAACCTTGTCCTCCATTTCCACCACCGGGAAAAGGGTGATGCTCAGCTCAACCTGATCATGTTTGACTTCCAGCTTCAGCTCCTGGGAGGCCACAACTGGGTGGATGACGCTCCCCAGCAGGCTGCCTATGGCAGGCCAGTTGATGGAGGCCACCAGCATCTTGTGGAGGGTCTTATTGAGCACGTTGGAGGAGAGGTACTGGCCCACAATGAACCTGTCCCAGGGGCTGCACCCACGAGGGAAATACTCCAGATCAGTCCTCTTGATCATCCAGTACTGGGGGTTCCTCACCACGGTGTCCTCTCCTGCGATGAGGCTCCAGAGCGCGGTGTCAAGGACCACTGGCAGCATGAGGTGGATGTGATCAGCTGCGAGAGCCCCGAGGCCATCGAGCAGGGGACCGCTGAGGAAGAGGCTGCCAAAGGGCAGCTCCGGGCACTTGCTCCGTAGGAAGTTCTGCAGTTGGGTGCAGATGCTCCTGGCCAGCTGCGGGGCGAGGGACACTTGCACCTCGGGCACAGCCAGCCGGCAGCTGTAGTGGGAGAGGAGCTTCTCCTGCAGCGTGAGGCAGCGTGGAGGGCTGGATTCAACCTGAGGGGTCTCTGACGGGGCAGAGCAGACCCTGGGCTCTGTGAGGGTAGAGGGAAGGGAGAAGTCATAGCTCGGAGCAGATCGTCTACAACCTACAGCAGCAGCTTCTCCTGCCGCAGCCAAGGGGGAGGCGTGGGCTGGGTGCCCAGCTCTCACCCCACCTCTCTGGATGTGAGGCTGACCTTGCCAAGAGGGCCACCACCAAGTCCCCTGATGTTAACAGCACTTCTTGGCCAAGGCAGAGCCCAAACTAACCTCAAAACCTGACAGCAACGGGCCTCACCTCCCAGCTAGGGATGGGTAAACCAGGCTAAGCACCAGCAGCCGGGCAAGGGACTCACTGCCAGGGTCCCCACGGGTCTCAGCCCCACAGAGACTGCCCAGACGCCTGCCTGATCGCTCGAGTCCCGCAAACGATCCTGCTCCTGGTCCGGTATCTCAGGACCTGCCCTGCACTGAGCTGGGCTGCTTTCCCGTTTGGAAAAACACTGTATCTGTAGGCAGCCGGACAAGGCAGCCTTTGTCTGCGGCAGCTCCCGAGCGCACCTTCCTCTAGGCAGAGCTGACCCAGAAAACGAGCACAGCAGCCACCGCTCCAGGCGAGACAAAGCCCCGACAGCCTCCACCACACCATGGCGGCCAAGGCACCCAGGACATTATCAGAGGTGCCGTTACTGCAGGCATTGCCTAAAAAGGGGCCGTGGCTTGGGAGCCTCCCAGGAGGGAGGGGCACAATTGGGTCAGCTTTCCAGACACCAAGCTAAAAATAACACAGAGCTCCCAGATTGCAGGGAGCGGTGGCACAGCCGGCCCTGGAGCACACCAAGGTGATCTTCCTGGCCATGGTGGGAGCCGGCACAAACACCATGAGCCTCACCTGGTGCCAGTGGCCGAGCCGGACAGAGAAGAGGCTCGCTGAGATCTTCCCTTCTCTGCTTCTTGGGGGGTTTTGGTGTCACCTTGATCAAGGCCAAGTCCTGCCAGCTCTCCTCCAGGGTCTTCTGCTCAGCTTTGGGATCGCCTTCATCACGAGGACTGGTGGCTCGGTCTATCAGCTGGAAGGAAGGAAAACCCACGTGGACAAGTTATTATCTTTGTATGATTTCCCTGTGGTCACACCCTGAACTAAGGGGGACAGCAGCCCCTCTGGTACCCGCATGGGGAGACACAGCCCCACGCAGGGCTTCCACTAGCAAAAATATACATTTTAGGGGGCCACAAAGATGCACGTTTTCTTCCTGCAGATTTTAAGTAGAAAACAGGCAGGCATCCAAATATGAATAAAGCCCAAGGTGCCTTTCTGGATGGGATACCGTATCCCGAATGTGCGCTGTTCCGGGCAAACAGGGTGCGGGGCTGTATGTGCCCCCACATGGTGGGAGTGAGCAGCCCCGTGCCGGCGCCGGCAGCATTTCTGCCGGACTCGAGGGACCAGCTCCACAGCTGGGGAGCAGCCAACGAGGTTTGCGGCTCATCTTCCCCGGCAAAGCGGCTCTCCTCCACGGGATGGCCGGCCGCTCCTGTCCTCTGAGCCCTGACGGTGGCCCGCGCTAGCCTTACCCGCTTGACAGCCAGCGTGGCGATGGCGAGCACAGCCGCGCCGGTGACTCCCAGCACCAGCCTGGCGTTGGCCAACAGCAGGTCGACGACGCTGCCCAGCCCGCCGTCCTCCTGCCGCTTGCCCCGCTGGCGCGTGAACTCGGCCATGGTCGCCCTGCGGAAGGGAGAGAGGAGCAGCGGGGTGTCACCCTGGCCAGGGGACCTGCCTGCCCGGGGGACGCAGAGCCCGCAGGGTGGCAGTTTTGGGGGGAATGGGGGAAGAGGGAGTGTTTCTGCGGCGCCCACCCCGCCGCTCCCCTCCACCTCCGGAGGCAAAGGCTCCCGCCGCCGCTGGGACGCCTGGGTGCGGCGGAGGAGCAAGGGTCACCCCGGAGACGGGTCACCCGCTCCTCGCCCAGCTCTGCCGCCACCGCCTCGGGGGGAACCGGCGGCGTTAACCCGGGGAAGG
>VYXH01002515.1:8645-27702 GCA_013397275.1 Burhinus bistriatus | reverse complement strand
GGGGGTGGTCATCGCCTCGATGCCCCAACGATGGGCTCCTGCGTGGAGTGAAGGGGGTCTGAGCCCACGCGCAGCCGCAGGGCTTGAGGGTGGGTGATGGAGAGGACAGTGCCAGACCAGGCAGGAGCTCATCGCAGAGGAGGAGGATGAGGAAGGGCGCCATGTAAGCCCAGCAGACCCCATCCGCCACCATCTCCCTCTCGCAGGAGGAAGGTGCAGGGCAGGGAGGGTGAGGGGCTCCATGTGAGGCCGAAGCACAAGGGTGCAGCCCCCATGGGGCGCTGGGGCCATCTGGGGACCAGGCACTGCTTGCAGCAAGCCTGGGTGTTGGCGCAGGGTGAGAGCTGGAGGAGAGCAATGTCCACATTTGCTCCCCAGGGATAGAGAAGAGGAGGAGGGGCGGGGAGGGAGGCCAGCGAGCCCCATCCCTGCTTTCTAGGGCAGCGCAGGAGGGACAGACGCTGTGTTTGGCTGCCCCGTCCCCAGGGAGCTGGAGACTCCCTTTATTTAGAAGCGGTTCCCCAATCCCTGCAACCTCGTTTCTGCCAGCGGAGAAGCGAGGCACATATCCCAGCCGCTGGCACCACCACACAGGCAGGCAGAGTGATGCTTTCTGCTTTTATTCAATTAATGCAGCAATCTATACAAGAAAAAAAAAAATAATAATGAAACCATGAAATTCCAAACCCTGACAGCGAAGAACCAAATTCTTCCTAAGAATCAACCAGAATTAAAAGATTCCCCCCGCGTCAGACTGTACATAAAATAATCTCTGCCCCATTTACAGCATTTCACACAGTACTTCTCGTATCTCAAACTTCAGAACTGTACAACTTTGTTACAAACCACGCTTTTTCCTAGGAAAAGCTTACGGAAAAAAATATTGCCACTTTCTTTTTTTTTTTTTTTTATGTTTATTCGTAACAAAAAAAAAAAATTGAATCTTTAAAAAACAAAATTAAAGTCAGCCAGAACTTGTAAGTGTGGGCAGGGGTGCGGGAAGGAGCAGAGACACGCTTCTCGGCCAAACATTTCTCCTCCCAACTGGGAAAAGGAACGCTTTTGGCAGATAAAAGACTATTTGCCGCTGGTAGGGGTCCAGAACCCGGCCCCCCTGAGCCCTCCTCAAAGCATGGCAGCTGTTTCGACCCATGGAGCTGAGACCACGTAGGTGCGAGTGCTAGGTACTAAACAGCACCGAAAGCCAAAGGCCCGAGCTCTCACCTCGGCAGAAGTCAGCTGGTGCCGGCTCACCCTGGAGAGCGGGTTGGTAGACCCCTGTCCCAGCAACCCCCCCAACCTCCGGGATGAGCCAAGCCTCGGGATCAGGATCGCAGCTCCCAGGCGTCACAGCTCTCTCCTGACTAACAGCTGGATAAGAGTTTAACAGGTGCGGAGCCAGATGTGGCAAGCCGGGCTCCCCTGCTGCAGGCAGCCTGCCTGCTGAACCCAGCCGGGCAGGGACCTGCCAGCAGACCGACAGCCTCTCCCTAAGCCAGCTCACCTCTTACCGCCAGCAAACAGCCCTTCATTCTCTTCCTACGGACATATCGAGCCCACACGAGCGATGCAAGAGCTTTAGTTGGATCACTGAGTCATCTCGAGATACGGGTAGCAGTAACAAACCCCGATTCCTCCTGCTGCTTGCGGAAAAGCGAGGACAAACCCCACCTTCCTTAGGAAAGACAGTTCTCATGGTCTGGGCTGTGGGTTGGGGTGCGTGGGATCGCCACATTGGATGTATCCTTATTCCCAGTTTTGGGCTGAGCAGGTTACATGAACGACACGCTGCAGGTGGATGGAGAGGAGGTCAGATTGCTCGACCAGACAAGACAAACACGACAAAGCCAACTGGGTCAGGTCAGTGCATGAGCCCATCCCGTGGAACGGATGGGGAGAAGTTTTGCCTCCAAATTGGAGCTCACCACCCTCCATCCTTCGCAGCAGACCCCTGCCACCGACCTGACCTGAAGCCTGCAGGCAGCCCAACACAGTCAGCGACAGAGAACAGGTATGGGCATCACCAGCATTTTTGAGCCACAGTTTTGCTAGACAGGTTACAGTAAGGGATCTAGACATCTGGATCCACATGAAAATGTGTCTTCTGGTTTCAAATCAAGGTTTCACTCCAATGTTGTTCAGTGCAAAAGAGTTAAAAAACCATGTTATCTACACATATACATCCGTGTGTATAGAAAATGTCTGTACAATTGGGGAAGATGGCCTGCCTATATGCTGGGGACTCCTCGCCCAAGAGATGCTACACGTCAGACTGGTTGCGTCCCACTCTCTCTCTCCAAGGTGTCAAGCCCCAACCAGTCAGGTTGAAAACCAAGCGCACATGAGAACAGATGTCAACTGGAAAGCAGCTTCGGCAGGGAGCTCCTCCTGTCCCTCCAGCCACAGCTGCCAGCTCAGACACATTGCAGAGGTGCAGGGCAGGGGGAAAGGAAGGAGGAGACTGCTCCTGACCACGGTATGCAGGAATACAAAAACAAACTGGGAGAGGAAGGATACCTGCACGCATACAGACTGCACAAAGACAGGGATTAGGTGACAGTTGGTACTGGGCTAAAAGTAACACCTCAGGATGCCTTATTCAGCCTTCAGCAGATAGAGCCAATGGGAGCCCTGCTCTGGGAAGCGGCCCCAGAAAGGCAGGTTGCCTCCAGCTTCATTTTGAGTTGAGAAACCAGGGCACAGTATCCATATTGCAGAGGTAGGAGTAAAATTGGGAGCCAGTGGAGAGGGGGAGAGCAGGCTATGCAGAGCCGAGACCTCTCACAGCGACCACCGTCAGCAGCACCCGCAGCAGAGCCTGAAACTGAAGAGGGCACGGGGCATGTCCACGATGAATCCAGAAAGACAATTAGAAACAGCCATTGCTAGGCATCCTGCTAGCAAGTCTCTAGCTTGCCGGAGATGTTTGCACCAGCTGTATGGAAGAGAAGGGATGCTGCTCCCAGCATGCGGTTTTGCTATCAGGGGAATGCCAAGCTTTCCAAAACAGGGGGTTTGTAGCCAAGAGCTGGCCCAGATTCTCTGCAGAAAGCTGGGAGGGCGAGGAACACCCCTTCAAAATGCTGTAACAAACATGGTCTCAAAACGGCTATTTAAAGGTTTCGGTAGTAGAAGCATGAACTTTTCAGATCTCTGGGCAGACAAGACAGGTTCCTTCAAAGGCTGGCCGCAAGGCTGTGCCTGTACCTCTGCACCAAGCTGACGGGGGCTCTCAGCAGGAAAGCAATCGGATAAAGAGAATCAGAGACAGGCACTGGGGATCTCACCTATGAACTCCTCGCAGATCAGCAGTGATGGTAATTTCCTTTGCACTAATGTAACTGGCTAGATCCAGCCTGAGCAGTAACCCCAACAACAGGCTGCAGGTAGGAGCTGCAGAAGTCAGCAGGGAAGGAAAAGGACACCAAGACCCAGATGTCAGCAAACATGCTCGATTGCCAAGGAACGGCACTCTGGGGAACAACGTCTGGGTTTTGTTGTTTTGGGTTTTTTTGACTGGGAGCCCCTCAAGACAGCAGCAAACGGATTTCAAAATATATTACATCTTTTTATTGCCAAGCGTGCAGACCATGAAGTGTGTGGGGGACACGACACTAAGAAAAACTACAATTTGAGGGAGGGCAAAGCAGTAAAAATTTAAAAATAAGACTACTCCTTACAACTGCCAACACTTGGGTTCAAAGAATCAATTGGAGGAAGTTTCTTAAAAGTACGTTTCTAAATATGGTGCTGGGCCCCAAACTTTGAAAATGCCGAGACTTCGGTCTGGGCTAACACAAACCGGGTGGAAGAAGGAGGCAGACTTTCTAACACTAACTCCACGGGGCCGAATTCCCATTCTACTCAGCATTTTCTGTAGCAACCAGAAAACTCCTAACCCCAGGAATACAGGCAGGAATAAGCCAGGAGGATGCGGGCAACTGCTGCAGTGATAGCTGCTGAATGCACTGAACTAGGGCCAAACTAGACCCTTGCAGCGTCCTCACTCCCAGAGCCAGCCTCGGAGGGGACAGACCACAGCCGAGCTGCCCGGCTCCCCATAGGCCGCAGCAGTGCCTGTTCCTGCTCTGACAGCACATAGCAGGTCCCTGGGGATGGGATGCTGTGCCATCTGAACTCTGTCTACCTAAAAGGGGCATGGGGCTGAAAGCCAGTCCTCCAGGCAGCGGAGAAAAGCTCTTCTCAGGGGGTCCCAAGGCAAGCATCCTCACAGGCACAGCATCTCTCCTACTCCTCTTTGCTACCTCCAGCTCTGGGAAGCAGCATGTTCTCAATGCGATCACTCACTCAGCAGCCCCAGAGCTCCAATATGGACCTCGGGTCAATGCTGGGCCAGCCTTAGTGAAGCCAGCCACGTTTCCTTCCTCCTGAACCAAAATACACCCCTGGTCAGACCAGCACTGAGAAACCAGAGCTCAAGTACATTCTTCTCGGAGAGGGCAGCATAGTGACACAAGGCTGCAAGCCCACGCTGGCTTGGGAAAAGGGACTGGAAAGGAAACCTACGGCCTTTAAAACTGGTACTAAAGTGCAACAAAAATGTCCTAAACCCTCTGAAATCAATTGCAGTAAGAGGGGTCTGCAAAGCTTCAAACTTCCAGTTACTGCAGGGCACCCTTAACACAAACCCAACAACAACTATGTAAGAGCAGACCAAGGAGCCCTTTGGTGAAGCAAGGAATACGAGGCCACCACAGAGAGTTTCAGCTCCTGGGGTCAAACATCATATTTAGAACATTTGGAAAGGAAGAAAGTTAAAGCAAAAAAAAAAAAAAATTACAATTCTTGAATCTTGCGCAATGAAACAGTTAAACTTTTTGGTGTTTTAAAAAGAAATCCCAACAGACAGCCTNAGAAAGTTAAAGCAAAAAAAAAAAAAATTACAATTCTTGAATCTTGCGCAATGAAACAGTTAAACTTTTTGGTGTTTTAAAAAGAAATCCCAACAGACAGCCTGGCATAACTTTATCTGCTTCCTAAGGGAGGGATGCCCGTTTGACCCATGACTCAGGACACCATGTGCACTGGACATGTTCCATCCTTACGTATGTCTCAGCATTCCTCCATTCATAAAAACAAATCGCTAGATCCTTCCTGTTTACTCTTCAGCCTGAAAGGAAAAACCAAAACTGAAGCTAGATGGAAGATAGCCAGAGGGAGGAGAAAGTTTTCACAGACTGGAGGCCAATCTCATCAGCGCCACAAGCCTGGAAAGTGCAATCCTCAGTGTCGCCTCATTTTAACTTTCCTGGCTGGGCTGCCATCCTCCTCTTCCTCATCACAGTCTTCCGTGTACTCGTAAGACCTTCGCCAATAGTTCTCGGAGCTGAAGTTGCTCCGTCTCCTATGTTTTGGTAAGAGGACTGAGCGCCTGTTTTCCTCTTTATCCATTTCTAGAATCCGTGGCCTACGGAGAGAGAGAAAGAGGGAGTGAGAGCACATCCACGACAGGATTTCGGCATTCCTTGCGTGGACACCATCTGCAGTTTTGCATACTTTGAGTGGTATGACTGACTGTTTCCACATTACTTTCCCAGTATTGGGCACTCAGCAGAGCAGGAACAGATCACCAAGTTGCACGTCCCATGAGGAAGCCGAGAACTTTGCTTTCGATGGTGCAAGTCCTTCCCCTTCCCAGGGCAAGTTTTGGTCTTCATCTCTACCAGGAACACTTCCAAACAGCCCAGTCACCTCTTTTTAGGTGCAGCTTGTGGCCCCAAAAAACATCCCTTGGGCAGGGGTCTGTCTCTCCTATAGCGGAACTCACAGCACAGAGCTGAGCTCCTTTTTAAGCTGCTGGGGTGCTTGCGGTGCAGGATCAAACCACAGCTCTGAACTCCTTTGTTATTTCTGCAGAGCTGCCTCTACTCTCACCTGCAATCGCTTCATAGTAGGAGTGGGCTGGTGGGCTGTACAGATCACTTATTTTATCCTAGGTGCCAGCTGCCAAGTTCCTCTAAGAGATACCGCTATCTGATATCCACGCTATTTACCTATGTTAAACTGGAGTCTTTGAGGCCAAAGGAAGAGAAAAACATGTTTTTGATACCTATCTGGTGCAGATGTTTATGCAACCCCCCACCCCCCGATAAGGTCACATCAGGCTGAAAAACAGCTCTCACGGATCTGCAGATTTGTCCTGCATGATTGCTTCTCTAATCACACACCGGCCCACTGCGTGCTCAGAGGTAAGCTTTCATTTGCAGGCTACCTTCTCTTCTTGATCTATCTTCCCAGTCAGTCTGAGTCCAGGTGAATGAACATTGTTCATAAACAAGCCATCCCCACCCTCCTCCCTCCAGGACAGGTTGAAACATGGGCTGGGACCGCACAGCAGCCGAGCCCCGAGACCAAGCCAACTTTCGATTTTTACAAGATGTGCAGAGAACTCCGTCTTGATTTCTCAGGAAGCTTTGGAATTGGAGAATACCAGAAATATTGCACGACAGCTGGCAGAGTGGCTATCGGTACATTCACACAGAGCAAGGTGGTGTTTAAGGGAAGCCTTGCTGCAGAGCTCAAGCTGTCTGAAACCTCAGCAAGGAGCTCCCCCGAAGGTCAGGCTTACACATTCACACAGTCTGGTTACACACACAAAAATATACACATGCAGCTCAGGAACCAAAACAGGTCTGAGAAGCTTCCCAAGAAGGCCTTCACCTTTCCCAGATAGCAAAACTTCATGTTCTCTCCCAAGACTGCTTTCATAATATAGTTTAACGCAGCTGCACAGGTTGCTTGGCAATAGAGGTCAAAAATAATTAGCTGCAGGGAAACTATTGTTCTGAATGACTGCATTATCAAGAGCTAGCCAAATCTATTGCTTCTTCATTATGCCACTCACAGGATAAACAATGTAAGCTGCTTACAGCCAGAGCTTAGCCTCCGCAAGCCTAGGAGGAACATATAAAGAACCTCATTCTGATAAAACAGATCTGTACACCACAGAAAGCACGCGGGAGGTGCAAACTAGGATGTTTTCAAGTGTGCTGCACAGTCTCTCTTGTCAGAGGCCAGGAGCCTCAAACATGCACTGACCTAGAGATACCATCCAAAACATTGCTCTTAGGAGAGATCATCCTACCTGTGAGCAGCGTCAGGATCTGCTTTGCGATGGGACCGCTTTGGTTTCAGGATCTGGTCCCGGTTGCTTCCCGATAGACGGTCAGAGTTATAACCTGGTGGCAACACAGAGCTACTCAGGGATTTTGTTTCCAATCGAGGTGCATCTAGTCTTGTTCTGCAAATATTTAAAGAGAAGAGAATTTGCAAGGTGTTTCTACAGAACCACTAGCGTTCTGCAGCAGACATTTGTCCTAGATGTGCTGAAGCAGAACCCCCAATCCCAGCCACACAGCTCAGGAAGAGGGTCAGGACTATTACACTCAACAGCAGAACGAGCTGCGGCTTTCTGATACTCGAAGCTTCAGCTTTAACATTTGCTGCCTTGGTTAGAGGGAAGAGGAAAGCTTAGGGACAGAGGTGGTCATGAGGTGAGTGTGAATGGTGCTAGGCTTACTGCAATCCCAGTTATGGGATACAGAGTAGAGGCGTTGGAGCCCCTGTGAAATCCGATGAAATCACAGTGCCTCGTCAATAACTTGCAGCTCCAGTTAAGCCACCTGGGAGATGCCCTGCAAAATTCATCATCACCTACAACAGTAATAACTGCTTCTATCTGGAAACTCCCTACTGTCTCAAGATCTCATGGGGTCAGGCGTTTCTCAGCTTGACTAAGAGTTTTAAAGAGTTGAAGTACAAGTCAGGAGAAGGTGTAGCAAACAGAAGCTGCATCACATCCCTTCCAGCAGCGCTGCACAACCTTATTCATGCTGGGATAGAAACGCACTCAAGCTACACTGGAGAGCAAGCACAGCTTTTCCCAGAGCAGAACTGTTGCTGGCCCAGGCACGAGCGTAGCCATGCACGTGTGGAGGGAGGCAGCAGACCGAGCAGCAGGAAGGAAAACTCGAAGGCATAGCATCTTATCATGGCGCTATCACCGTCTCCAAGCACAGCACAGTTACCAGTCTCAACTTACAAGCACTGCTAAAGTCTATTTCAAAACATAGACTGAAACCTAAGAATGGGCAAAACACAGTAAGAGGTGGTGCCAGTGCTCCAGAGCTTCCAATTTCAGGAGGATCCAAACCAGTTCCCAGAAGGAAAGGCACCCTGATACTGTTGCTGCAGCCTGTCTCCCTCCTTGGGATTAGGGATGAATACAGAAGGGGTCTGGGTGAAAGAAGGGGGAGAATAACTACTCGCTTTCTAGTGCTGAACTTTAGCTCCTGAGGAAGGTTTCCACAGGAGAATCCCAACGTAAACTCCTTATAGGCAGCATGTCCAGTCGCCAAGCTTTCGCTCTGCCACTGGGGAGAGCCTCTTCAGTTAACCAGGGCGATGCCAGGCTGACACACGCAAAGCTGGGTACGGCAGCCCAAGTCTGCCCAGCATGCCAGAAACAAGGAACACTTCGGCAGGCAGCTGCCAGGCTGGAGCCTGTGCTTGTCCACAACACCGTCGTCCTGAGCTGTTCTCAGCTCCAGGACTGGACCCAGTCCAGCTAGAACACCAAAGGTGTTGCAGATCCTGCCTCGGACAAGTTAGGTGGTTGAAATACCTCTGAAGTACAACAGCAGCTACAGGCCTGCAATTAAAAGAAACAAACCACCAAATATACTGCAAGGGCAAGGGAACACCAGCCACGCTCTCTCTGTCCACAGAGCAATGCAGGAGAGGCTACACTAAAATGGAAAGCAAATTACCTACCAAAGTTCAAGTTAAATAGAATGACTCCCCAATGTAACTGCTTACAAAGAAGTGCTTACAAATGGCAGCACAAGCCCTCTAAAATGACTTTCAAGACGCACTTCAATAGGTCTCATTTCTATCCCCTACCTCTTTCAGCAGCTCCTGAAATTGAGAGCATCGCTCCACTCCCCCAGCCTCTCGCTCAAAGCGCTTCCAAACCTTGCTGGCTCCCGACAGTCCTGCACTCCGATACGCAGGAAACGTCACACTACAGCACTGAAGTGATTATGACCTACTTGGTAACCACACAGCTCTCAAGCATCCTGCAAAACCCAGCTACTTTGCTTCGCGCAGCGTTGTCCTCCTGCCACTGCCAGCAAAACACGTCTCTAGAACCACACGCTCGGAGTAGAGGCAAGAGCAGATCCAGACTCAAACGTCTGGGGCCCAGCAGGCTCTGGCAGCCTATTCAGAGCCGAATAGCCCAGCTCCTAGCTGCAGCAAAGTTTATGCTGCTGTACGACCTAACTGATCTGATCCCGCTGGAAAGCTCAAGACTGATTCTTACCACAAAGAGGAAGAAGAGGAGTTTTACTAGGCCGCTGGCTGCTCCCAAGCCTCTCGCGCTAGCAGGCTACCAGCGGAAGTAGCTGTTTTCCTGGTTGCATAACACGCTATTTCAGACTGCACAAAGTCGCCTGATCCGGGACTAGGGAATGGCATTCGTTGCAGCAATACATGCCGCGGGGATGCGAGCGCAAACAAAGGTCACCGCAGCCCTGCTGTGCATGCATGCATGCACGCGGGACCCAGCGAGGAGGCGGCCGCCGTCACAAGGGATAAGCAGCAATTAATAAGCTCTATTTGGCAGCAATCAGAGCGCACCCTTTGGCAAACAGGCAATTGCCATGTATTCACCAGGGCTGCTAAGCTCTACGGAGATTACACAAAAATAATTACCAGGGGGTTTCCACTTTGCTCAAGAGAAAAATCCTGTTGTGGTTTCATTCAGCCTGCCAGTCAAGTCAGCCCATCACTGTCTGCATATGACTGGGCAGAGACACTTCTGCTCTAACACTAAGCAAGTCAGGCCCCTAAAATCAGGGGAAGACAGAAGGACACACTGCTACAGAAGGATGGCTAAGCAAACACAGCCAATACGGCTCTGCTAGGAGCTAACAGGCTTCGTCTCTTCAGCAGTGATGCACCAGGTCAGCCTGGTACATCTCAGCCAGCTAGGTGCTTGCCCAGTTGCACTTTGAGGGCAGACAGGCTAGACTGAAATAACTCAGCACCCTTAGCTTACAGAGGCTGGCGAAAGCAAGAGAAAGAACCAGTATCTAACAAGCATGTTACATATTTGCACCAGCTTGGGCAGCTTTAGCTTATTTAGCCAAGTCTGTCTGATCTAGGGAACTGCTCCACGGTCTAGGACAGGCACCTTCTCTATCCCAAAGCCCAACTAAAGCAGCTACAGGATTTGGAGGTGCCTTCCACTGGTGCTTGTCAGCACTCACACTGCTTTTTGTTGGCTGCACTAACCAGTAAGGTGAACGTAACAGCCTTTTAGTTTGCAACCCTCTTGCCCTAGACCGCATGTGGCAATAACCAGCTATGGGGTGGTTTGGTTTTAATCTTTCTTTCATCCCACTCTATCACCTGCCACATCTCATCCCACCTCCCTGGGTCTGTGCTGCTTTTGCCTGGCTAATGCCTCAGGGCTGCTGTTTCATGGGTCTCTCTAACCAGATGTCCAACTCCACTCCACTGGCTTTGTGCCGTATCTTCACAAAGTTGCCAGACTTGTTTTGAAACCAACTAAGCTGTCCAAAAGCTCAGCAAGTCTGAATCTAGGCCATTTGCCTGCTAGCCTTATGCCATCCTGGGCCACAACTGCGGCCCTGCCCTCACACCCATGCTTTCGTCTGAGTTTACAGTACTCGAGTCATGTGTGTTTCCACTTGCAGAAATATTTCCTGACAGCAGAATTACTGCTAACATCTTCTAACGCACAATCAACATGGGTGAACGTGTGGTAGTCATTTTTTGGTCTCCTAGTAGAAGGAACTGAGGAAACAGGACATTTCTAGGCACAAAAAAAAGGTTATGCTGAGGGAGTTTGGGGTGGGGGTGGTTTATTTTTTCTCCATTTTCCAAAAAGCTTTAGGAACAGGCACTGGCTGATGAAATGCCATCAGCTGACCAGGACAGCATACCTTCTGAAACAGGAAGCGTGTGATACAGCTTATAGAGCTTGGCTTCTCAACACCGACTCGAAGGACAAGTTCTGTAAATTGATCACTAAATTCACTGCATCCATTTCCCTTCAAAGCCAGTGTCCTCCTCCCTCTCCCCAGGAAATGAAAACCATGCTACCAAGAAAACTTTATCTAGTTTATAGGAGATTCTTCATTGCAAGCATCAGCTTCAAAGGACTGTCCAGGTAACTCACGCATGTGGGTATCATATGATCAGACACCTGAATACGTAGCCCAATACAAGAGAGTTTGAAATCCTAGCTGTTTGGCATTAGGCAGCCAATGAAAGCCAGGTGTTTGGACATGAACAGGGCTTGCAAACATAGACATTACAAAGAAGTACTGCTGCACAGAGCCAAGAAGTGATTAACTCTGCAGTAACAAGTTCCATCTACTTCCACCGGCCAAGCAATGGGTACGGCAAGACACAAACGAGCACCCGAGTGACACCTAATCAAGGTGTAAGATCAAGCCAGTAAATTAACAAGCAAGGCAGTTTTAAAGTGTTTCTTTAAAAGCACCTTAGGAAACATCACAACACCGCATCCAAGTTTATCTTACTGTCCAGAGGGCTTCAACACTTACTTTCGAAGAATGATGACGGCTCTTCTCTCCTTTATGTCCTGTGGTCGAATACAGTGTGTAATTTCATCGGCTGCATATCCACTGACAACAAAAACAAAAAGCCAATGTGAGAAAAGATGACAGGCAGAAGCAGAAAGTGGTTGCCAGCCTCAACAACTCAGTTCGGCCAGTCATTTCCTAACTTCCACCAGGAATTCCTCCTCCAAACACCATTCCCCAGGCATACAGGAGCTAGACTTACAGGAAGGAAGAAACTTCAGGAAAGAATGAGGACAGCCAGGGCTTTCTTTTTTTTTTTTGACTCTATTTTTTAGCATACATCAGAGGAAACTACCACCTGCCACAACATTGTGAAATAAGACACGTAGAAAATGAGTTTATGGAGCGTAAATTCAGCCAATTCATTTATCAAGAAATTAGAGAGCAACAGGGGAAAAAATCAGCACATTGCTCCAAAGCATCTTCTCACACACATCCCCGAGAAAAACCACCTCTCATGGCTGACATGTGCAGCATACCCAGACACGGGTATTCAATGAGAATATTTGTTAGTCGAGGAGGAGGTGCAGCAGTGGTAAGAGTCGAGCATCTCACCCCCCCTCACCTGGGCACAGACGCTGCCATCTCAGCACCCTCACCCTCTCTGCTACCCCCCAGGTGGCACACCCTCAGCCACGATACAAACATCATCCCCCAGCACAGCCCAACCCCAACACAACGCACATGGGGTAACCTTCAAGTTCAGACCTGCAAACCAAGCTGCACTCCTCAAACCTCCCTGCCACAGGGCTCACAAGGCACGACAGCTACCTGGACTGATGAATATTACACCAGGCTCAAGCAGGTGCATGGCCACGCAGTAGCCGTTCTTGGCAGGAGAGTGTTTTGCTGCATGAGATAACTTCACCTGCTCCACATTTCTAGAAGGCAGGAGGAAAGCCGTGGCCCACAAGGGCCCCAGCTACCTGCATCACACACGAGTGTTTTTCTTGTTGCTGCTTCAGTTGTTCAGCACAACTCCTGGGGTCCGGTGCAGCATGTGAGATCATGGTGGGTTTGTGGAGAGCAGCCATCACACTTGCTTGGATACACAAACCACCCTGCCAGGAGCACATCTTGTCGCTCACATAGGTGCTAACGAGCAGGTCCGATAGGTGGGCCTGCCCTCTACCTGCTGTTTAGAGAGTGTCTGTTCACAAAAGAGCCTTCTAGAATCCAGTACGGGGAAAAGACAAGGTAAACGCCTTCAGAGCCTCCTGAAACGGCTGGCAAGGACAGGAAGACCTTTGAAGTGACTTGGGCAAAAGCTGCTCATGCCACACAGAGCTAGCACACCCCCACGCTGGTTTAACCCGAAGCGGAAATCACTGAGCCCACTCTCCCCGTGAGGCTTTACCATGAAGCTGCTGCCACATCGGCTGTCAGCCAGCCCCCCAGGAGCATGGCCAGGGTCATTGGCTTGCAGGTTATTCAGGACACTCAGAGCAGAGAACAGATCACACACACACAGGTCTTCTCTGGGGACGGGACAGGGTTTCCTTTATCTGGTTAGATAACCCACCCACTCACTGAGAAACACACACCTCAAAGATGGATTTACTGCTTTGAGAAGAGAGTTAAGAGTCTAAACCCTGATCAGTTAAAACAGGGGTTGATGTCCATCCTCTCTGCCCTCTGGGGCATTGCAGAACAAGACAGTGCTATGCGAAAGGGCTTATAATGATGCTCTATTATGTTCCAGGAATCTCTGCGTCAAGCTCCAGCAAATTCATTAATATCACCCACGTTAAGATTCAACTCGGCACATCCTCAGTGACACCTTGAACATCAGGAAAAGGTCTGCTTCCAGACCTGTGCTCTCCATCATGAGATGTCAGCCCGGCCACTCGTTCTCGCTCCCCAGGTAGGAACCCACTTTCCAGCTCACTTTCAGGGCGACGCCAGGCAGAGCTCATGGTCCCAGATGCATGTGGGCAACTCCAAAGCAACAGCACCAGTACCACTGTGTGAGGCCCTAATGGGGACCTACCAGTCTGCCCCAGTGCCATGCTGATGTGGGAAAACTCATCTTGCACCATATCAAATACAGTGATGGCATCTTTCTGCATGGCCCTCCAGCAAAGGGGTTTGCACAGGCACCAGGCAGAGAAATGGAAGAAAAAGATTGTTTGGTTGTGTCACACTTGTTCTGCTTCGTGCCAGCATGAACTTCTCACCCACTGCCCGGCCTTGCCACATCCTGATGATGGGTGAAGGGGCAGACACTGGAATGAAATACCTATAACAATATTGAGGGTCTACCCAGAGATTTCTTGCCCAGAGAACAAACCGAAAGCGCAAGGTAAGAGATAACTTGGTAAGGAAAACCCTAAATTGCTGCCCACATGAACACCCGAGCACGACGTCTCCAGCCTAGAGCATTTTCCAGAAGAACATGAGCATGCTATGCACACACTCCCCCAGCTAACATACTCCCAACTCCTGACTAACCTGTCAGATCTTATACCCCCAACTCTTCCTGAGTCTCTTTTTCAGTCCAGAAGAGCTGCTGCCGAGCTACAACATAACTGATTCGCATGGAGACGAAAGCAGATTTTTGTGTACAACCATCACCAGAAATGAGGCCCTCAAGTTCTGCAGAGTCTCTAACGAGAAATGTTTCTAGGGGTTGACAACAGCCAGGCCAGCTCAGAGGCAGAGGGACCTCACACGCTAGCCCATCGCAGGGTTTGAGCAGCTCGAGGCTTTACTTGTGGTTCAGGAAAGCTGCTGCCACAAACCACGGATGTGACACCAACCAGTTCAAGCAGAGCTTGAACAAATCTATTTGCCTCATCACCACTGGCACACACAGAACTTCCTCTGCATCAACGGCCTGTTCTGAGGGATCAGACTTTTCTGGAAAGGCCTCTAATCCAGGCAGTTGCAGAGAGATTCCTCCAGCTGGGAAGAAAGCAGGTTCATCCTCCAGAGACTCCAACCAGCTCCGATTATGCTACCATCAGGCATGCCTCGAGACAACAGGAGAGACAAACATCACGATGTTTCCACCGCTATTACAAACAGCAGGGAGACGACCTGGAGCGCTCACCAGCTGCCGAAGGGAAGCCCGTACGGCATACAAGCTCTCAGAACTTGGGAAATGTTACCTGCGGTCATTTATTTCTCTGGCTAACTGCAACTACGCTATTTCCAACCACGGTGCTGAGACACAACATGCAGCAGTTAAACAAAAGCTGGCTCGGTGCCGAAATTTGCTACCTACAACAGCAGCTACGGGGCACAGCACGGTGCAGGGGTCCAGCTGGAACCACCCACCCCAGCTGGCTCTGCACCCCCCAGCTCCCACCCTTTTTTCTGGGCTAAGCATTTGTCAAAGCACATGTTCCCCAGATGAATGGGCAAATTCCTCCACCTCCTCCCCACTGCTTCTATCGATTGATGCTTATCAAATTATTGTTAAAAAAAGAAAACCCACAAACGCGGTCCAGCCAGCAGCCCCCAACAGGCAGCTGATGGCCCACAGGACTGAAATCCAACTTAACTCTGACTGCCTGAGAAGAGCAGCACAGACCAAGGCGCTGCTGCCGCTTTCTCTTGGCCTGGCTGGCAGCAGGTCAAACCTGCAGGAACACCCGCTTCCTGGGGCTGCGGGAGAAGAAGGGACTGGAGGATGTCTTCTTCTAGACGTCAAAACCTACAAGGGCAAATCCTCACTGCAGATGCGAAAGGAGAGGAAAAAGTGCCTTGCTGGAAGAGCAAAGGGCTCGTTAGCGGGTCGAGGGGTGGCTTAGCCTTTGTCCTTCCAGCAGAGGTGCACAGCCCAGTCAGGAGAATCTCCAGTCCACGTTTGAAACACGAACCTGTCGTCCTGGGATCTGAATACCTTCCAGCGAGTCTGAGGAGGGTTCAGTGTTTGCAAACACCACAGCCTGCTTCACAGTAGGCAAATAAAGTCAAGGGAGGGATATGGGGAAAGGCCCTCTACAGACTTCCTCCTGGGTAGGTGGCTACAAAATCAGGAGGACAATTTGGAATAGGCTGCTGAGAGCAGGAACAAGACAGGGGGGATGTGGGGAGAGCCACAGAAGGATGTGGGGGCAAACAGAGACATGCGACAGCTTTCTATAGATCCTCACAATTTCCACACGGTAACCAAACACACACAGCTACCCTGGCTTCCCTGGAAAGGCAGCACGCCAGCAGCAGCCACTGACCCAGCAATATTTGAATCACAGACATTACAAGCGTGCCATTTCTATCTGTGCCGTTTTCCTATCTCCAGGGCAACTGCCTTCAGCAACTGTTTACTGGGAGGAGAAAAAGCCAAGTTTGGGGAGTTGACTTAAACATGACCAAGAGCTGGATTTCGGAGATGCACCCCTGAGAGCCTACTGACAGTCTGCACCTCTCCCCCCTCTTCCCAAATTGTTGGGGTTAGAGGGGAGACAAGGAGATCTGCAGGAGACAAGGAGATCTGCCGAAGTCCAGGAACTTGCATCCAGCCAGGATCGTATCATCGCACAACAATCACTTTGGCAGAATCTCTCTTGAGTGAGTGCTAAGTATCTGCTAACTGCTGTACCAAAATTGAAATAATCCCCAGTTTAAAGTCTATTATTTGCTGGAAAGCAGAACATCTAACCGCGGATTAAGCTAGCAAACGCCTGCGGTGGGTTGGTCAGAAAGGAACCCTTCTAGTTTGAGGGAAAAGGTATCTTTGTTTGATTTGTACAATTG
This sequence comes from Burhinus bistriatus, assembly GCA_013397275.1. NCBI lineage: Eukaryota > Metazoa > Chordata > Aves > Charadriiformes > Burhinidae > Burhinus > Burhinus bistriatus. Next base: position 11,344 of record VYXH01002515.1, on the reverse strand, counting down.
CTTCAGCCACGTTAATAAACTGATTACGGCACCCAAGTGACGCTGGCCAACAACCCAAACACACAGGCCTGGGATACACCTCGCTCCAGTTCCGGGAGCCCTGAGCCAGCTGCCTCTTCCCGGCAGTTTTGGGAGAAGAACGAGAGTCTGACAAGAAAACATCGTTTTCTTCTCCTGAGGCACAGAAAAGCCCCTCTTCCTTCTCCCGCCATCCTCCACTGTGAAGTCCCGATCCTCCTTCAGACGTAAGGCCACGAGAGGTTTCCTAGTGCCTGTGACTACAAGACTACGGACTGATCCTGCGTTAACGGCTCTGCCAGCATGCTTGTAGGCAAGAAAAAGCTCTCACTGTCCTTCAAAACAAAAAAAAAAGACATCTGGCTGTGAAAGGAAAGACAGGCATTTACTCCAGGCCCTCCCCAGGGAAAGGCAGCACAGGGGTTCGCATCACCAGCAGGAAAATTAGGGTAGAAAGTTTCCCTCTTCCTGTCTAAGAGGAGAAGCTGGGGAGCAGAGCGGCTGCCTCGCACCCGGCAATCTCCATCCCCAGGGACGGAGCTTGCTCCGCGGTAAAAAGGACATGTGGCAGGACAGGTCCCCCTGGGTCCTGTTTCACAAAATCACCCTGACCTCTGCCACTCCCTGCACCCTCCCTGCCCCGACCAACCCACCAGAGAACGAGAAAATGTCCTCAGCGCCGTTCCCGCTTCCCTCTGCAGCCTCCCTCATCCCTCGCTAATCCACAGAAGTTACCTAACGCAGGGGGTACGGCGAGGATTAGTTAATGTTTGTGCAGCTTTTCCAAGATAAAAGCTACGCGAGATCTCAGCATTTATTATTGATGCACTAGTCAACGGTGCGAGGCTGTGTGTATGTGGGGGGGAAAAAATTCCTTCCCGAACCCTGCGGCGATCACTTTACAAGCCAAAGCAGGGGATTGTGTTACGGCCTGGGAGCCCTGAAAACTGGCCTGGACCTTTACCAGTCCAAAAAAAAAATAAAAAAAAATTGAAACCCCAAACGAGGATACAGTTGGTAGCTCAGAGCAGTGCTGGTAGAGTCCAGGCAATCGCTGCAGGGAGCACTCTGACCTTCAGGGACATGAGGGACTGGTGCTCACCGAAACAGGCAGCCCTGTCGCCACGTTTCGGGCCGCTCTCCCCAAGACCTGGACGCCAGCATGTCTGTATGCACCAGCCTGTGCACACTCTGCCTGTCCCCTTACCTGCCTGCTCTGCCCGCCCAGCGGGTACTGGGAGGCAGCGGGGATTAGGAAGTAAGCATTTCCCAGTGCCAATCCCAGCTTTACTACCGACCGGCTGCGTAACCTTGGGCAGGTCATTTCACCTCCACAGCTCTTCCCCCGCTTGCAAGAACACACATGAAGTCCTTTCTTGCACCCATGACCCACCGCGTTTCCAAGTGACAGTCCCACGGGTCTCTACGCTCCGGTCTCCCCATCGGCGTCGGGTAGGGGAGGGTTTAGCATTCCCAGTTCACAGACTGGGAAGACGGGGCCATTCACACCTCCTCTCCACACTTAAGGTCAGGTCAGGGAGGCACCGGCCAAGCTAAGAATAGACCCAACAGCCCCGTCCCAACCAGCTGCTCCGCTCTGACCGCTCTTGGGCAGAGGATCCATTTTGTGTCTCGATGTGTTATTTTAACCGTTTACAGAAACTACGGCAAAGCTCCGCAAGTGGCTGTGCTCCTGCCAGGGCTCGCCTGGAGCCCTGCGGAGAGGACACCCCCACCCCAGTCCCCATCCACCACGGTGGCAGGAACCCCCCCAAATCTTTCCTTCACCCCTTCCGCCGCAGCGAGACCCTGCACGCCTACAGGCGGGTGAGATCAAGCCCGAGCCGCCGTCGGGGTGTGCATCCCTATGCCTCGTGATTAGCGTTACACAACCGGGCCCCGGCACGTTAGCGGAGGCCTCGGCGATGCCGGCAAGTTACCTGAGCACCGTGACGCTTCCCCTCTTCACGGGCAGGAAGAGAACGGGCTCCGAGACCCTGATGGGTTTGAACTGGAATTTACACCCAAAGCAGAGTGCCGAGTCGCTGAAGAAGGAGACGGAGACGATGGGCCTCTCAAAGATATGGATGGGGTCCACGTGGGAGACAATGCAGCCCCCCGGCTGGTAGTCGTTGATGACGGCACTGTTCACAAAGCCCTCGGGAATCACCCGGTGCTCCACCAGCTTTCTGATCACCAGGTCGTGCACCCACTCGGGGATGGCGTCCACCTCCCCCCGCGGGTACAGGCGCTCTTGGCCGGGGCCTCGTCTCTGCAGCTGAGACCCGTAGGTGTAGCCCTCCCCAAAAAAATACTTGTTCCGCAGCGGGGCCCGATCCACCGTGTGCTCCTTGTAGAGCCCCTTCTCCGCCCGGGACACCACCTCCTCGATCCGAGCCTCGATCTTGGCGCACTCCTCGGCGCTGAAGAGACGAAGCTGGCGGATGCCGCTTTTGACTTTCCGAGCTTCTTCCTCCTCCTTCTGCTCCTCGTAGTCGCTGGGTTCGGAGCCGGAGTCCTCCTGGTGCCGCCGCTTGCGATCGTAGGGGGGTTCGGGGGGCTCCCGCGGGAGGCTGCCGCCGCCGCCGCCGCCACCTTTGTGGCCGTCCCGGTAGGGCATCATGGACTTGAGCTTCTCCCGCAGGTCCGTGTAGCCGCTGCCGGCCATAGTGCGTCCGCAG
>VYXH01002509.1:92740-147468 GCA_013397275.1 Burhinus bistriatus | reverse complement strand
TTGACCACTACCCTCTGGATGCAACCATTGAACCAATTCTTCATCCACTGAGCAGTCCACCCATGAAATCTACACATCTTCAATTTAGAGAGAAGGATGTTGTGGGGGACCGTGTCAAAGGCCTTAGAGAAGTCTAGATAGACAATGTCCGTAGCTCTTTCCTTGTCCACTGATGTAGTCACTCCATCATAGAAGGCCACTAGGTTGGTCAGGCAGGACTTACCCTTGGTGAAGCCATGCTGGCTGTCTCAAATCATGACCTTGTCCTCCATGTTCCTTAGCATAGCTTCAAGGAGGATGCGGTTTCTATGAGTATTGCTCGTTCTTGCCTTTTGTACTTTTGTGTATTGTATAGTTTATAATTTTTCTGTTTGGTAAATGCTGGCTTTAGAATTTTGGATGGTTATTACATAGCACCTTGCTGCTGTATTAATATTAATTTTGCATCTCAAATATACATATTCAGCAAATATTTATCTAGCTGTTTGATGGATAATGGCTAGTCTCAGTGCTTTCCCTTTGAAATTTTCTCTGTTTATACCTGTACAAATTATCATCAGTGAGTAAATCCAAACAAAACAGAACAGCCAAAGGACTTAACTTCCAATTAAATATATTAGCTGATGTAGCCCTAATACTAAAAGGGTAACTGCTGGATGGAAATTAGTTAAACAGTCACTGTGTTAGTTCTGCTAACAAAAGGTCTGCTCTTTCCAGATGTAAAAATCAGTCTGCTAAAAGAAGTAAAAAGCAAGTGAGAAAAACTAAACATTCAGTGCCAAAAATAATTCTGTGTCACAAGAGAACAATGTGCATTCAAGGACCTAAATGTCTATTACAGTGTCTCAGACTGCTGGATGTCTCTGTATCCTAATGGGTCTTAGCCCCAGCTTTGCACCTGAACAGCAGCACAGGAAGGGAAGTAAGTTAAATATCCATTTTACTTGGATCACTTGTCATTCCGTTTTCAGAATACAGCAGAAGAATTTGGAATCATTATGCACAGGTCTCACAAATCCTTTTTTAAATTTATGTCATTTCATAAGAAAAACATCAACTATTTTCTAGCCCACAGCACATGCATTAAATGGAACCTCAATGCTGGCTGAGGAGAGTGATGGGACCAGCAGCAAGAAGAGCAAGAAAGCAAGTGCCCGAAGTGCACTGAGGTAAAACTGCTTTTCCTTTGCCTGCTCTTTTCTTTTTGCTGCAGTAGCAACTGCTGAAAAGCACTGACGTAAACTGAGGTTGCTTCAAGGAATCTAGGAAGCCATTTTATATAATGTGTTTTCTGCTGTTGAGACAGGCTCCGCATGTCCAGGTTGGAGGTGAGTTTCCTGCAGTTAATTTGAAGAAAATAAGGAAAAAATAATTCTTACTGAGAAAGGCAATAATAAAATTATCAAAAGAAAGCCAAAACGGTGCTGCCTTTTGTGCTTGTGTGGGAAAGGATAGTGCTAATAGGAGAAAACAGAAGGAAGAGGGAAGAACACAGTGGTTTTCATAATGTTTCTGTAAGCCCAAGGATAGAGATTAACCTGTCCTTATCAGCTGTCCTGGGTGACTGCAATGTAAGAGCTCCAGTACCACTTCCTGCAGCTCATATAGGGCAAACCAGCTTGAAAACAGAGCAAGCTTTAAGTAAGTCTCCATTTGCTCCCTCAAGAAAATTATGGCGTTCCAGAGAAAAGATAACACGAGTTTTGCCCTTTAACAGGGAGAAGGAGATCTTAATAGCAGGAAGAGCTGCATAAGCATGAAGTCAAAAGACACAATGCAGGGAAGTCTAACCAATGGTCTGTGCCTCGGTTTCCCTTTTTTCTAGGAGGCAATGTTACTGTTGCCCTTCCTCCTAAGAATGCTGATAGATAAATAATCATAGTAATGCAATATTAGGAGGCTCTAAAAAGAGACATTTTATAAGAATGAAGGATTATGCCAGAGGGTGACTGAATTTCCAGATTCAGAATTAATGGAAATCTCATAGTATGCATATTAATCAAGAGTTCAATGTTATTGAAGAAACTGTGTTTACAGACTAGAACCGGGTCCTTTGAGGAGAACACGAACATTTGTCTTGTGGAAAGGACAATATACAGAGTACATTGTGTACTTACTTTTAAGTGCAGTCACCCCGTATCCCAAATGAATACAAAAAGCATGTACAAAAAGCACATGCTTCTTCAACACACAAGCTATAACCCGCAGTCTCAACACAAGTTGCGCCAAGCAATCCTTTTTTCTCTCTGTTGGCACAAACACAGTTTTGCCTTCACCTCTTGGTATCTCTTTTACATTTGTCACATTTACACAGCTGGATCTCGCTGGATACTGGCTGTTCCAGCAACGTCCGCCGCAGGCCCTCCTCCTCTTCCCCTCATGCTTTCATGCCTTGGGGTAGCTTCACAGATATGCGGGCAGGCTTGCGAAAACACTCGTTATGTCTCCTTCCTTAGCTAGACAGCCCGTTTATTTTAGATAATGCTACTGCTTCAGATGAAGGAAACAGAGAGTGTCAATGTGTTTCATGGTGCTTATGCCTTCATAAACACAAGATTTACTGACTAGATATAAAACAAATGGAAGGTGAAATCATGTCATAGAAAAGAGAGTTAAAATAAACACAAATATGGGCATTCATCTTTCTCCCAAAAATCTGAAGAATGTGCCCAAAAGCTTGACTGGTTTTTTTTCCAGCTAGCCTAATGAAAGGTATTACTTTAAGTAAAAAATTGTGTCTTTTTTCGCTTTGTCCAAGGCAGGCATTTTCTTCATAGACATCTACAAATACAGTATTTTAATAAATATTCATGAAGGATTTGTGAACAACTTTTTGTCCATATATCAAAGGGCATAGTCCACCCCCCCTTTTATTTTTTTTAAATGAAAAAAATGAAATTGAAAATCATATTTAGTATCCCATACACAAGAGTCCCTGCCTTGTCCTGCTCTTGCTACATGGCTGCCAAGATTAGTTGCTAGGTATGGGATGATTGTTGTGAGAATTAGGTTTAACAGACTATATCATTTTTCATTTTGGAAGGCAAAAACTCACAGTAAGTTGAACTCTCTCTGTAGAGAGAGATGTCCCACCATGTAATCAGGACCCCACGCATGCCTGCATAGACGGTTACGTGCAGGTTATCTACTAGCTGTTTTGCTTGCAGGTGGAGATTTAGGCTACTTAATACTCTAAGGGTGAAAATCTGAATCATGGTTGTATAACTGTGATTTGAATGGATTAGGTCTGGAAATGGCCAAGCACTCTACACAGCACACTATGAGATAGCTGACACTCATTTCTTTCTGAGGACAGTGAGCATGTGTGGTACCTTGGGGTAACAGCAGCAATATGAATGGAGAATATGTGGGCTCTGAAGGTGGTTACAGTGGTTACATCTAATCCCACATATAAGCCTGTTTTCTGTCCCATTGAAAGTCCATGTGTTGCAAAGCTTATGGTAAAATTAAGCAGTAAACAATAGCAGAGCTGCACAAAGACTTTGAAAAACTGTCAGGAAGGTATTGGCAATGAGAAGAATCGGTAAATGCCGAAGAACCGCTCATGTTGGATCAACTCATGGGTCTTGGCCAGTCTTGGGTTGCACTGGAGAGAGAAGAATGAGATGTCATAGCCATTCCCCACTGAAGCATAGGTCTGCTGCTCTGGATGAGCTAATGGGAAGCCATGATGCTACATGGAGCTGGAGACATACAAACTATCAACACTGAAGTAGGAGCCCAGGAGGCAGGATTAAGGTTTTCCCTGCAGTCAGTATGTGTTCAGTGGGATCACAGTGCCTGCAATTTGGGAGTGTTGGGAAAAATTAATCCTTATGAGGATGCTTTTAAATGTCTAATGTGAACTGTCAGCTCTAAAGAGCAAAGTCCATGAAATTTTACACTGTGAAATCTAGACTGCTCAGTCTGGATTGCTTAATTTTAATGTAACTTGGGAATCTCTGTAGTCTGTGGAAGTGTAGCTGCACTACCATAGGTGTCAGTGAAAGAAGTGGTAATTATTTTCTATATTTAAAAGCTACACGTTTTTTCTCAAGCTTTTTAGGAAAACAATTCCAATATTATAGGCCTTTCTAGGTATCACAGTGTAATATTGAACCCGCTTTTTTGCCATTTGTTATCTCTATTTTATCATTACTTTGGGAGTTACAAAGACCATGTGATACTGTGCTACAAGAACAGATAAACTGCCCATCCTTGCTTTCGTGAACACTCTGTGAATACCTAATATATTCATAGAAATTTTTATTTATTCAGGAATGACTTGTGATCCAAAGAAAGAGAAATGATAACCTTATGAATGTATAGACTAAATAAGTTCCTGAACAAAATTTCCAGGGTATTTATCAACACTGGATACAATTTCTAGTGCAGGTATGTCTCACAGGGAAAGGGAAAGAAACTGTCAAAACAATAACAGTTCCCAAATGTAATTCTATACTGAGCTATGGGAGTTAATATATATGGGTCAGTGGATCTGAAGCAACGAGTTTCTGCGGTCAGGGAAACTCTGCAAGGATTAAAGAGATGTTACAGCAGTGACATGGCCAAAACAAACAAGTACAAAATTTACTAATTTTTCTAGTTCAACCTGACAGGGGCTGTTATCAGTAAATGCAGAGTGCGGAGGTGAACAGATTTTCCCACTGAAAGGGCAATGAGCACTGAATGGAATGATTAGTTGTCTGAGTTTGATCTTTTAAATAGATGTGAAAGTTTCTCAAAGGAGAGAGAGCACAGATAAAAGTAAAGGCTGTACTTATTCTGTGGGATCACTGTATATCTAGAGAAGAGCACAAACAGACAGGTAGAAAAATGCACACTGCTTAGATGCAATGTAGCCATAGACCAAAACAACTAGTCAATCAGTGTGTTTCAGAAAAAAGTTAAGCTATGAAGCAGAGCAAAAGGCTGTTGTATTGAATGTTAAAGAATTTTACAGGACGTTAATGTTCCATTTGTAAAGCATCACACCAGCAACAACAGGTATTTTCTTCTGAATGAGAAGGCTAAATGAGAGGAAAATGTGCTGTGCACATGGGTGTTGAGGAGATGGTTACCGTAGGAACAGTGGCTCTATGTAATTGCTCATCCCTTTCAACTTGCACCAACTAAAATAGTACGGTAGAGAGGCTCAAATTCAGATCAGGTATAAAACTGTGCATGTTCTTAAACTCAAGAAGGTTGCATTATCCTGTACTAGAAACACAGAGTGTTCACAACTGGCCAGTGACACTGCCTTTTATCTTCTCTTTGTAGACATTTCAGAAAAATGAAGTGTAATTATTCTTTCAGAAAAGCAATTTCACTAATTTCCACAAAATCTGGACTGTTCTGCATTTATTGGCTGGCATACGGAGACAGGTACTTAGTACTTCAACTGCTTCCCTTGCTGTGACCCCAACATACCCTGAACATCGTTCAAAGTCCCTTTGAAATACCAGCACAGCTTCAGCAAATGCTAAGTAAAAATCCACCACACCTAATTCAGGAGTCTTCAGTGAAAGCTCTGTAATCTGAGGTTCCCTTTTTATCCAATGCAGAGAGAACGGCACTTAAGAGAGTGGGCTGGCTAACTTACATTGACATCCTCCTGCGAATGGCTTCTGCAGTAGAACTACCCTTTTCTCTCCATTATCTGTAAAGGAAACCTGGACAACTGGCCTAGGTGTACTTCTATGCACAGTAGAAGACTGTGTTTGGACACATATTCTAACCCAAACATCAGAAACTGATGGTCCAGTCTTTTTTATCGATATTCCTGCCACAGTTTCCTCTGGATGGCTTCTGAGCTCCTCCATGTAACCTTCCCAGTGGAGTTTTCCCAGTGCCTGTCTCTGGGTGTGGAATCTTCATGGATAATACTGTTGGTAAGCCTGCCGTTCTGCCAGCTCTCATCATCTTCTCCATTGCCTATCATCAAATGGAGTTTTTTAAGTGCTTGAGCTGAACAGCCTCGATTCCAATTCTAATTTCACAACTCTGAAAGTGTGTCAGTCTCCTGAGGTGAAAATATCCATCTTGACACTCCTTGAAATCTACAGCAATCCTAAAAAAAACCTGAAAAAGCAGAACATGCTGTTTACACATAATAATCCCTTAGGAAGTGTGTCTTGAATCGATAATATCTGATCAAAACCAAAGCCAGTATCTCTCATGTTTTCCAATTGTTCTGAATTCTTATAGATCCCATTGCACTCAGCCAAGCTTCTTTGAATTACTCTCAGATGATGGCATTTGCAACAGTCCAAATCAGGAAGTCTGGGCTATGTGAGGACTATAAATTGCTAACAAGTATATACCTGTGCTTATAGAAGGAGTTCAGCTGAGTTCTGTGGAATTAGATTGGTCTAAATCAGAGGAAGATTGCCCCCTGTATTTGTAATAATTGTTGGCTTGGAGTACTTACCCTAATAAATGGATAGATCAGCTCCATCTTTCTGGTTATAGAAAGATAATTTACTGATTTCCTAGCTGGCCCAGGAATCAAAGTAGTAATTTAATTCTTTCTTTTTCTTTTTCTTTTTTTTTTTTTAATCTTTTAATTCTTAATTAGTTCTATCATGATTTCAAATTTCCTCGGACACTGAAATGTTTCTGTATCACATCCACATAAAAGGCCCCAAAGTAAATTCTCAAAAATAACTGGTGCCACAAGCATTCCTGGTACAAGATCTGACTGGTGTTTGAGGTTATCTATTCTAAAGCACACACAGAAAAATTATATAATAGGAACTTGGGAAGAAATGCACAGTTCTCAGTAATCTGTTTTCAAAATAGTAAATTTTAATCCTTTTTGGTGCAAAATATTCTTCCTTCTCTTTCTTTATTTCAATTTAATAATAGGGTTTTATAATATAAATGACAAAATTTCATTCAGAAACGATAGTTATTAGATGAAATTACCATTATTTGGTTTTTGCATTCTTTTCCAAACTTTCAAAGAATAATTGTCTTGACACTTTCATATGGCACTTTCCTGACAAGGACAAAAAATATAGAACTGCATGGGCATTTATTGAAGAATAAAGGAAGCTCAGAAATGAATTCGTATTTTAACTGAAATGAAAGGGAGCCATTCTGTATTAAGCACACCTTTGTTCAATGCGATTGAGCATCTTAGAGGGGTAAAATGTAAACCCAAAAGCCTTTCTGCCAAAATATATCCCATCAAGGTTAGTTTTTCAAAACTTATACCTTTGATACAAATTTTCTGACAGTAGTTTAGTAGTGTTTTCTTTTTAACTCTAGCTACATTTGGTCTGAAATTTGAAGGCAGAATTACTTATAAACTCATGTTGTAAGTGGTTTCATTTCATCTTCAAAGGATGTCAGTAGGATTTGAATTTGCAAGTCTGAACTATGTTAAGCAGCAGACATAGAACACGTGGTGTATCAACAGTATGCCATTGTCACAGGAGAATAAACAGCATAGCATGACTGACGGTATTATAGTTATTAATTACCATGCAAGAAAATGCATTTTCTTTTAGGCTTGATTTATTTATCTGGGAAGGTTGAAGACTGAAGTAGCACTTAGTTCTCAGCAGAAACTTGCTTTTAGTCACATTCCAATGCTGCCTTTATAATAATACCAACTAACTTTCTGCAATTCTACCTACCTCACCCACCTGTCTTAAATAATTTAGTGAAGCTATGGTACCTCAGACAGTCATGTACAGTCACTCACAGACAGCCTGCATCTTCCATAACAGCAATCCCACTACTAGTTCTGCTTGTAATACAACTAGAGAAATTGCTTTTCCTAGGTAGGATTGGATTTGAATACAGAAACAATTCTTTACAATAACCTGTACATGCAGCTTCACCTGTTATGGTGCTCAGGCTCCTGATGTTGATATTTCAATTGTTTCTTACTGACCAGTGTTTAGACTACAGTAGGTACCATCTTACCATTTGCTGCCTCAGCTTCTGTGGGTGTTTGAGAAAGACCATGGCAAAAATTTCTGCCAGGATGTATCTTTTCACTCCTTTTAGGTCACATCTGTATTATAATCAAGAATAGTGAACACAAGAGAGTGATTCAGATGCAAGTTGTGGGTACCTACCTGTATTTAGATGTCTAAACATAGGCATCTACATGCAAGATAGATATGTAAGCTGTCATTACTATCAGTAAGTCTAGAAAGAGAATCAGTTGACCAGATGTGAAACTTCGCTTCAGGCAGAGCTGAACAGGTCTTAAAATACCTTTGACCGTCTTGACATAAACATCAAGTACCAACTGAGACATCCAGGGGTATCTCAAACAACCGTACAGGGCTGGGCAGATGTGACACAAGATCCATAGGAATTCTCTGCCCTTCTGCATAGACAGCTGAGTGTCTCATGGAAAACCTAAGGGTTTCATAAATAGCATTTGACAGCAATTTGTAGCTAGGTGGATTGAACCATTCAGCTGCTCTGGCTTTACTAGAAGCCTTCATACTGAGTTCATAGTTAGACACCTAAATCTAAATATCTATTGTTTGAATTTGAGTTCCACCCAGGTAGAAATGTAACCACAAAAGAGAAAGTAGCATGCATTTACTACCTGAAAAAGACCCCATTTCCTGTATGGTTTTGCAGCTGTGAGAAATCCCATGCTATTGAGATTGTGTTGATGTTGTCATGCAAGCATACCAAACTAGTTTGAATGTGGGCATGGTAGTAAAATGTTATTTTTAACCATCTCTACCAAAGTGCATCTGTTGAAAGAGCCAGATAGAGTTTCATCAAGATTCTCATCCAGTTGCTGCTGGAAGTAACATCAATAGCATTGGCAGAAACTGGATTAAACTTTGACTATACACAATACTTTTCTTGTGGATGTTGATATTGCACAAAAAGTAAACTCCTTTTCGTATGTTTATATGGTACCACTGCCACACTGTCATACATTAGCTTTCCTGCCATACTGTGAATTGTATTACTATTCCTATTTTGTGGAAGGAGAGCTGAAATACAGAGGGGTATGATAGCTTTCTCCAACTCACAAAATGGCCCACAGAAGAATGAACTGAATGCACATCTCTAAAATGCTGTGTCTGGTGACTTAAATTGCATGATCTTCCTTTTTTTATACATGTTGGAATATGTTGTCAATTGATGCCTTTTCTTCACAGCAACAGAAAAATAAAGTAGCCAGACCTTCACCCTGCATTATGAAGAATCATATATTGACAAAAAGAGCTTCACAACAAAAAAATCCATTTTGGCTCTTCCATTTATTTGATTTCCTTATCCTAAAAGAACAGCTATTCTAAAGAACATGGATTAGTCATTAGGTTTGAGGAAGTTTTGGAGTTTTTTAAGTGCGCATAAACAGCTACAGTGCAAACTGCTCCTGCTTACTCTTACAAGAATTCAGTTCTATCAAGTTCAGTGCACGAAACTGAATATGATAAGCTATAACTTTTAAAGTGTACTTGGGAGAAGCATGAGCTCTTAGTGAAAATGTAGACACAAGGGTAATCAAGATGGAGTCTCAGGGTCTGCAGTATTAGTTTTATTGCTTTTAATAGGGTCTGCAATATCAGGATAATTGAATCAGTGGATAAAAGAATCTTTGTAAGTTTAGCTATGAATTTTAAACTATGAAAGAGCTTAGAGTCAGGAGAGGCATGTGAAAATAGCAAAAAAAAAAGGAAATAATTTACACTGTTATTGGCCAAAATGAGTATGATTGCAGGAAGTTTAAATACACAGTGAGAAATAGAAGTATCTAAGACAGTAAAACAGATTACAAAGGCAGATTCAGTTTGCCTCCTGATAGGCATCTAGCAAGCAATTACAATATTTTTTGCAAAAATACTGGATTTAATTTAGCTCACTGCAAGCTTGATCCAGATCTCAATCATTACTTTGATTTAAAACAGTGTCCTTTAACTTCACTGGGCTTTGGACCAAATACTCTGTGGACATAACAACTCTTCTAATAAGGCAAAACTCATAGGAAGAAGCAGTGTTTTTTTTAAACAAACTAAACGATAATTTGAAAAAAACCATTGTGTCTTCTGGATGCATAAGACCTTCTTCAGGTCTGCAATGGAAGCAGCAAAGTAAGTACTTGATAATATAATTCAGAAGATTTGGGAGAAAATGTCAGTGTCTCTAGCACAGGGAAGACCTTAGCAATGGAGCTAACACTGATGTTATAAATCTAGTATCTTTTGATTTTATACTGAAACATCCAGTTACTGATTAAATAATACTTTTCACAAAACAACTATTACAACTATGACTTCTCACTCACTTTAGTCCTCAGTGGAGACCCACTTCAATAAGAAAGTCAGTCTTCAGAAGAAAGTTCTACAGCGCATACTGATGGCAGACATTGGTTTTATGACACAGGACATACTACAACACCTGCAGTCATCCTCTTGGTGTTCAGTGGCCGGTAATTACCTGGAGATAATCATATGATCTCTCCACAATAACATCTCTACTTCTCGAATGCCACCAACCACTGTTTCTTTCAAATTGTCTGCTTCACACAAGTTAAATTCAGACCAATTATTCTCAGCATCTACTATGGCTTAGAAATTGTTGTTTCTCTTCAAGAATCTGCGTGCCCAGAGCCTTGACTGTTTCTTCTACCTGTATAAGTTACGCTTAAAAAAGATATTGTCTTCCTCTAAAATCATGGCTGCAGTCAGTCATCCACTACAGCACAGTAGATAAAGAAAGATAAAGAAAACTGAGCAGAAGTTCTTTTCAGTCTTGTCCATTATTCTAGGATATTATCAGATTTTCTGATCAGTAAAGGTTATATGTTATTTGCATAACCTGCTGTTACAATTCAAAGCTATTATTTTTTTCTATAATTCAGTATACTGCAATTCTTTATAAAATGAAAGCTAGGACGACAGAGCAATGGTCTGCAATAGATGCACAACCCTTCAATCCCTTGAAGACAACTTGAATATTTTTTTGTGGTTCCTATTGTTTAAAACAAGGCAGCTTTCTACCTAAATGGTTATCAGTATGGCTATCAATCTTCTCTTGCCATTCATAATTAATGAAGATTATACCTAAATGGATCATAAACTTTAATTAGGAAGAATGTCATAACAGGACTAGAAAGTTTTGGTGGTTTGGTTCGCATTTTGAATAACCATTGCTCATGTCCTCCTGAAAGTCTTATTTTAGTGGACTTTGTTAAGCTTCTCGTACATTTTAAGAAAGCAGTTTGATCCTTTAATCAGCTCCTGTAGCTATTTTCTCTCTGTAACACAAAGAGTTTAGCTTTCTGTAAACAGAGTTTACAGAAAAAAAGCGCCACCATGTAAAGGGGTATACCCAGGGCATAAAATAATGTAAAGTAACATAGCTGTAACCTGAAATTTCTACTCACTTAAGTTACAAAGTCAAAACCAATATTTAAACTTTTGTAATGTTTCTATTTAATTTTCCTATTTAAGTAAAGAAAAAACAGTCACTCACTTTCTTACATAGTTCACTAAAGACAAAGACAATATAGATGTATTGGTCTTTCATGGAAACTTTACATTGTTCCTTATTTTGCTGTTTTAATCTAAAACCAAAATTATGTTAATTGAAGGCATATGGCAGTTCTTTTTACACAAAAACTTAACAGTCTGGGAACAAAATTATTGGATGTCTTGCAGTTAAAAAAAGCTTTCTTACAAGATTTGTGGCTATTTTACAGACTTACAGGATTTTGTTCTTTCTGATATGTTAGAAAAGCATTTGAAATTTCTGATGAACTCCAGAACTGAATCTGACTGCAATTCTTTGAAGTCACCCTCAGCAGTTGAAGTCAGTTACAGAATACTGGTCTGTCCACATACATTATGTAGAATCTGTTCCTCCTCATGCAATGCCATTGAAAACAGAGAGTAGAATAGAGCATAGATATGTTAGCATCCATGGAGCAGAAGAAAACGTCAAAGACAATTGGTGGTTTGCGTAATTTAAAGTGGAACTTTCACACTGTCTGGAAATTGGCATTTGCGTATAGGCCACTTCAGAAAAGGAGGAGGCAGACAGTTGTGTATAAACCGGAGACCACACTCTTAAAAAAGTTTATATATATTTCTTGCAAGTTTGTTCTATTTCAAATTAATGTCTGGACGAAAGTAAGCAAAGAATAAGAGCCCTTCCTAAGAAAATGTGTTGTGTTTAATTTCTTTTCCCCCCAGTGTTTTCAGGGTGATTGTCTGTTATCAGTATGATTGCAAAGGCTATCCCAGGTTTTTGTGTCCTTTCTTTGCTCCCCATGGAGACTTGGATGGATTCACTCCACCCAAAACAAACTTGTTCCTCCACCCATCAGAGATAACTTTTGTAATTGTACAAACATCAGAGTGTAAATCCTGTTCTGATAAATTTGAAATGTCAATTCTGTGAATGAAGCTTCACAGTATGTTCTTTTGAGCAGTTATAAACAAGATACGAGTATTGTATCTGACATAACAAAATCTGTACCTCATTCACAGCTTTTGCAAGGAAAATAAAACCTTCACATTGTTACACAGGGGATTTCTTGGAATTGCAGTTGGAGATGATGATTATGGGGAAACTAAGACTTATAAATGCTTTATTGTTGTGATGGAAATCAGCCAAGAAGGCAGATAAAAGACTTCAGAAGAGCTAGGAAACAAATTGGAGACCTAAATGACCCTACTGGAAAAATAAATTCTAGAACTTAACATCTGGTTCTTGCCGTTGTCAACTCACTCAGCAAATGGTCAGACTGATTAGCTGCTTGTCTGCAGAATATAGGGAAGGGAGTAAAGATCACATCATATCAACAGTAGCAGGCAGTGCCAAGTGAATGCTCAGAATCTACAATGATATCAGTATAGGTAGCAGACACCAGTGTCTAGGTAAAGCCTAACTTTTAAAGTTTGTGCTTGTGCTTCAGTGTAACCCCTCTTGCTGGTACAGCCATACAAAAAATAAATCGTGATGGGCTGGTTGTTAAGAAGACTTAGCTCAAAAATGGTGCAAAACCACAATCAAGCCAATGATTTTGAAGAAGATTTTTGCTTGAAACAAAACTTCAAAATGAAAGATTTGGGAAGCCCTCTCAAAATGGAAGAGAAATACCTTCACCTGTATGTCCCAAACATGCAAAAAGACTAGCACTTTACATAGGCTGTATTTATACCATGCAACAAAAGGTGGTTTACGGAATTGCTATACATGAGGAACCTGAGACAATAAACCCAGTCAATGCAGATTAAAAAAGTTTAAATCCAGACATATTAATCAGCTTGTGTTTAACCAATCTTTGCAAGGTATGCAGCATGTATGGTATCAGGGACACACTGTTTGGCTGCTTCCAGACTCTATCTGTCATCCCCCCAAATCAGTATAGGTCTCTATCCTGGCAAAGTCCTGAGGTTTATGTGGACAGGAGCCAGAAGGCTTACCTCTGAGCCATAAGTTACATGCATTAATAGTACTGGTCACCCAGCAATTACTCAGCATTGGATGGTTGATTTTGATACTAACCAAACAGTCAAGAATACAAAAATATTTTCTTTGTTATTTAAGGAAGAGTAAGTGGAGTTCAAGTGTTTTTGCTTTGTTACATAAAATATACTAGAGTGTCTGAAGCTTGTTGTTGTCTCCGCTGGTCTGCCTTTTGTGCAGGATGGCAAATATAACAGTAAACAGTAGGTCTACCTGGAGGTACCATCCACCAAAGTTTGGTGGGATCACAGTCTTCTTGTATTACTAGTCATTCCCACCTTTAAGCACTTCACCATATTTTGCTCGCAGAGAGGTGTCGTTCCAGTGTAGAAACTGGGCACTAGTAGGGGTCTGTTGTAACATTCTTATTTGTGAATAACAGTCTTCTTGCCTAAATATTCAGCAGCAAATTAATGGATGATGTTTTGATGATGCCATTATTAATGTGAACAAGAGACAGGGTACTGAACACAGACAGACACACAAATACACAGAAACTTGACTTACTCTGTTGAGCTTCTTGCTAATGAACCATCTCGAAAAAATACTGATCTACCTCCAAACCTCCTGCATTAAAGTCCAGGGAATCAAGCCCAAAAATGTAAGCTTTCCTTGTGACAGTAGTAAGAGAGGACTAGGACTGTCTTTTTTTCTGCCCAGCTTACTTTCTGTGAACCATATTGAATACTACCCAGACATTTCCATAGGAGGTGCTTTTACTTCCAACAGATTTGAATGTGATGGTTGACTTATAAAGCTAATCTGTTTGTAACATTCCTTTTTACAAACATAGCTACATCTCATTCTTTGCATTTTTTTATTTGTAATCATGTGGCTTCACAATAGCTCCATCGGTTCAAGATGCCTTGACATAAACTACATGGAACTCTTCAGGCTAAACCTTGATTTATACAGTCCAGAGGAATTTTATAGTTCTAACTGGGGGCAGAATATGGCTCCAAATGTTTTTTTTTTATGAAGCTCACAGATTCATTCTTTATCTTTTCACCTCCTACAGTCCCTAAAATAACCCTCCTTTTTTTCAACAGAAACATGTACTACTGCACATTTTAACCATAAAGATGACTGGACTATGCTGAGAAACTGAGCATTTATACATCATCCTAGGTTACAACAGCAGCAGTTGATTATCAGGAAGCATTTGAGAGTGGAATTTAAGTGACTTGCATTTTTAAGACCAGCACAGGGACCATAAAAGAGCACTTCGGGATATTTGAGCTCGAGTATTCAAGTACAACTTCATGTTCATTCATTGTGATTACTGAATTTGATAAATCATTGACTTGGATGGAAAACATGAAACCTTCATGTTTTCTGGGACTATTTCACAGCTTGAGCTGGGCAATGAAAATGGAAAAAAGTTGATTTAAAGCAACACTGTCTTGTTTCAGGGTCTTGCACTCTCCCCATTAAAATTCTTTTGTAAAACAAAAGCATACTATTTCATTAAACAAAATAACAACATGGGCTTCTCCATATGTTATTTTCTTTTAAGGTCGATGCATGTAAAAAATCTGTATTGCATTAAATAGGAAGTGAGTGTAAATATGACATATGGAGATCTTCCAGATGATTGAACTGTAAAATACAATTTAATGCTGCAGAATATTTCTTCTCTCTTAGCTAGCAGCATGCATTTCTGTATAGAGACAATACAAAACTTTTCATGTGATTCTTTTAAAGAAACTTAACCAGCACTTTTAGCAGAAAAATCTCATCCTATTTCTGAAATGCTGTATTGGGATTTTTACTAAAATCGAGACAAAAAAAAAGACTAACATGAGGTCTAACTCTGATCTCAGTCAATCAATGTAGATCAAAATCAACTCCATTGAAGTAAGTGAAGTTCAACAGATACAGAAGTTATGAGGTTAGGGTCCATTGACTTCCGTACAGTTACCTCTGACCTGCCTCAGTGTGAGATCAGGTTCAGTCCAATATGGATAGACTTGCACATTCAATTTAACTCCAGGAATGGGCTTGAGACACAATGTTTAAATACACAACCACACTTCCAAAAATGTACAGTGTTCAGTACAATGATTTGGGGCTTGACAGTACGAAAAATAGGAACCAGCTGCAAGTTCAGGATACTTGGATATAGATAAATTTCTAATGAATTTATTTTAAAATCAAGTGTCTGCAAATCAGCACCTCTGTTTTTATTGCTGGGACCTAACTGCATATCTCCGAATTTCTACTGTGTGAGAAACTAATACCTAAAGTAGAGCATTTAGGTGTGAGCAAAATTATCTGCTGTTGCAGAAGGAATCCAGAACTCTGGACTCAATTCTTGGCACATAAAGGCCTTTTGATTCATCTTTATACCAAATCTTAATGTTGACGTTAAAGAAGGATAACATGAATAAAGTTTGGTGCTCTAACTCTTCTGACTGTTAGGGAAGCTAAGAAAGCTGACTAAAGTGGTGAAGGGATTTGGTGGTGCAGAGGTTTGAACTGGATGGTCACATGCAGACAGGTTTCTGTATTTCCTATAATCCTTGAACCTTCCTTGTTCCTGCAGCTACCCCCCAATTGCACTGTTTTTTGAAGTTTAGAACCATTTCAGTAAGTCTTTTTCACTTTTGGTTTCTGATTGCATTTGAAGTGCCAAATGTCTTGAGGAAGGCTGCTCTCCTTTCAATTTATTCAAGATGTTTGAATACATTTTAAATCCATATGGAAACCCAACCTAAGTATAAAGCCTTTGGAGATTTGCACCTCATTACACCCCTACAGGTTCCAAAAAAACAGTGCCAACCCACCTACCAAAGTTGTGAACACATCTACCTCACATTGCATACTTGTTATGTTAAACCAGGGACCAAGTTGTTAATAAAGATCACATTGTCAGTAGAGCATTATGGACACCTACATAAGAATGTATATTCTTCTTTTATTCCATTTTGTGTTTTTAGAGCACATCAGCAAAATCAGGAGGGAGCCATCACTTGTAATTTCTTTGCAGTATCAGTGTTAAGGATTCTTGCTGGAATCACGCAGAAGGAAAAGAACAAAACACAGCACATCTGCCTTTTTAGCCTGACCCAGGAATAGCCAGACATCGAAGTGAATTCAGACCTTTTCTCTCCTCTCACTCTCATATGGACTGAATTTCCAAACAGAGGAAATGAAGAACAAAGTGAAGGCCAGGTGACGGTCTGGTCATGACCATATAATCATAGTAAGGCAGTAAGGGAACATGCTGCAATCTCCAAGAGGTAGTACAGTGCAACATAAACACGGCATTTTCCCTGGAGACTCTTCCTTAATGTGTTGGAATGGCAGGAAAGCTCTGAAACTTAGACTGGTGAGAATTTAAATTCCTGGAAATCCACATAGCTGGAGAGATTGAAGAGCTAAATCCAGACAAAAAGCTGCCTACAGGTTAGGAGTTGAGTGATAGGCCAGCAATATATCCCTTAAAAAAACAGTAATATGATAAGGCTGCCATTCTGACAAACAACATGATAGACACAGATAACAGAGTTTTGTTCAAAGTGTCTGGGAAATATTTGATGACACAAAAAAAATTAGAGTGTATACAGTAACTATACATTTAGCGTGGTGTTTTTTTTTTATTTTGCTTACTTTCATGTTGTAGCAGTAGGATGTATAATTTGAGTTATAGAGTATATAGGTGATTAAGATGTCATATTAGTTTTACTTGGTTTTTTTGAAGCTTCCATATAAAAGATTTATAGATAGAACAAAATGCGAAAAGAATATATTATTCCAACTGATGTCTTAAATGAACGTAGATTGTTTGCATCTGCTGTGCTGCATGATACTTCACAGAATGGCAGATCACTGAGAAGATCAAGAGGCAGTAAGCAATCCCAACAGGAACTGCAGAGTTGTAATAGAAGGGCCCTCTGAGACCATCTCACCCTGGTGCAATCATCTCTTGTTGCTAGACAAATGCCAAAGTGCATTCAAGTCACTATCAAAACGAAATGTCAAGAAAAAGCTGAGACGTTTATTTTCAAAGCTGGAGACTCTGCCCCAGGAAAGCAACCCTCTGAATGACCCTGTTCTTCCTGACTGCGTCAAATGACAGATGTAGGTGTAGGGCTATGTCATCTGATAAGCACCAGAGCCGGAGGGTAACATTTCTTCATTAAATGGGATTCATAGAAGTTAACTATTTAAAAAATCATCTGTATCTACTAAGATTCTGATGATACTTATGATTTTAAAAAGGTTCCTAGGAGTTTAAGATGCCAGTGATTGTTAAACCAAGCTGTTGAGGACAGCCCCAAAGGGCATGTCTCCAGTGAGCCTTGGCTCTAGGCTCCTGAAACAGAACCCTATCAGCCTGGTCGTTCCATATAGAACACAATGGCAGCCGAAAGTTATGAGCACCATCCCTACATAGCATTGCCTGTCAGCTGCTTGCATCTCAGCAGGACTTTTTCCTCAACTTGCCCTACTGATTCTACTTGATTCTACTTCTCTTCAGGATATGAGAGATGGGAGCTGATTCTCTTCCCTGACAAAGGAGTAAGTTACAGGAAACTTTTTTTTGGTCATCTATTTTGATTTATACAATCAAAATCAGGATCACACAATACCACTTTTCATGAGAAAGGATTTGGGTTGTGTTTTTTTTTTTTTTAGTTTTATTTTAATGAAATTTAAAGTTTCATTTCAAAGTTTTCTATTGTGAACTATCCTAAATTCAGCACAGAAATGAAAATGGTCGTTAAGTGTTGAAGTTGTTTCTTCCCTTTTTGGATTTTAATTAGAAGGATGTTCATCAGTATTAAAACAGAGGAGAGAGAAGAGCATTTGGATGCAGGGTGGGGGCTGGGGGGAAGAGTATGTCTCTATAACCTGCATAAGGCACCGAGGAAAGGAGCCCAGGCTCCAGACATGCATTTATGATCCATTCAGCCTCTGCGACAGCTGACTGGCAGAAATCCATTAAATTTCCAGAGCAAACCTATAGAACTGAGAAGTTAGCTGAACAAATACTTATGTCACATTTTGGTTTAACTCTTTCACAGCACTGCCTCAGTTTAACTTGAAAGAAAAAACCCAAACCTATTTGCTTGTTTTTCCACTGTGTTCTTTTATCATTACTGAGTAACACAGCTGGAGAAAACCAATTTTTCTGGGATGAAGGAATTAGTATTGAGAAACATAACTGTTTGGCTTTAGATCACTGAGCTGAATTGGAAAGGGGCAAAGCACGTGAAGATTTAGTGGTTGTTCCAGGCTGCATATAGAATGAATTAGTAACTTCAATTTTATTCTCAGTTGCATAAAGATAAAAAATACCACTACCATGACTTAAGCCTTTGCTGGCAATCCCAGCAGAACAAGATAAGTCAAGCTTGAAAGCAAATGAGTGGGGTGGGGGAAATTCCCTCTCAATCCTACAGGTGCACTCTCTAAGCCAGCGTTGGAGCACATGGACGAGGCAATATGGCGAGGTTTGTACTGCCAGAACACCAGCTGGATCTCCTTTGGGCTCAACCAAAAGACCTGGAAACACAAATTCAGGTTGGAATGGCCCTAAAACACTTCATTTAAAGATAATAGATCTCCAGTGTCTGTCACCAGAACTCTTGAGTCTTCCCAGGCCTCCACTGGGTCCTGGGAAGCTAAAATAGAATGGACTGCAAATGGAGTAACCTTGTCTAGCCTCAGAGTGCAACAGAGCATGAAGCATGGTGCACTTTAACTGCATTTGACAAAAGGAACTTTTTCAGCACATTTTTATCAGTGTCTGTTTTTATTTGCTCATTTGTAAGGTTGCTGATTTTAAGTTCATCTTAAGGCAAATATTCACTGTGTGCTGATAACAAACTTGTGACACTTTGCATTTGATAGTGATAAAGTAAACCCTTTCTTCCACAAAGTCCAAACATGTTTATTTTAGCTAAGGTTACCTAGGAATTCATGCTATTTACCTTACAGTACAATGAAGCTACAGCAAAGAAAAATCTGTATAACAAGTTTTGCATGTGACACAAGGAAATCTCTGAATCACTTCTATCAATGCTATCAAGACAGAAAGGTAAATACTGAATGTTTTTCATGTGAAAAGCCTATAATTTTACACTTTACATTTTAAGAAATTACTGCTGTGTTTTAAAACGTGGTCATTTGATATTTATAGTAAAATATTTGAATTTTAGTTGTTAAAATGAAGGAGAGAGAATTGTAGTAAACCACTCACTAGCTGAATTTGATATTTTATTTTGTATTTTACAGGTTTTTGTTAACAGACTGCTATTTCCAGGAATGTATCCATTCGAAATCATGCCAAAATTATGAAACTATTCTAATTTGAAAATTTTTTGAACTGAAGGGAATTTGTCAATGAGGGCAGTATAGGAAGTATTCAATATTAATATTTGAGTGTTCAAATGTCTATCTCATATACTTATCTATAAATAACTATAACAAATGTTTATTTAAGCACTCTTTAAGCCTGGTGTGTTTGATTCTGTTTAAATGAACTTAGAAAATAACACTTGAAGTCCAATTCTTGATTTATCATACACCAGAACTAATTTTCCTTAAATATTTTGTAGTGTTTGCTCTAAGTGTGCTGTCTAGTTATTATTCCTGAAAATATACTTCCTTCAGAGAAAAGTCACAGAGGAAATAAAGACATATAAACTGATTGTTTAATTCAGTTCAATATTTGGAGAAAATGTTCCTTTTTTAAGAAAAAATAAAAGGTCTTTATACCTAATTCTAATGGAAAAGGTGTCTTTGACTGACATATTTTATCTAATCCTACTTATTTAAGAGAATAAAGGTGCTTTATAACTTTCCAGCTCTCTGGCATCAGAGTACTTGCCAAGTTTTTCTTGGCTAACACTATGGATAATTATTTTTCAACTGTGTGCATTTTAGCACTTAAACCACAATATTTACCTACATAACAACTACAGAGAGAGTGCAAGTTTCCTCAAATCAGTGTGGCCCAGGCATTTTTGTCATTAAAAGCCATAATGACAAGAAACCAATATATGTGATAGCTGTTTCAATCAAATGCACAGATTTTCAGATCTGTTATAAACACAGAGATACTTTAATGTAATTTACACTGGTGTTACCAAGATCAGAGCCCAGCCCAGAATGTTTCTTTAATTCTTGACATTTTAACAAGTTGCCAATAAACCTGACAATTAGTGCTATTAACAGTCTGTGCTTTACAGTGAAGTATGTTTTTGTCCTCTTGGAAACGAACAGAAACTTCTTCATTTTTCATGGATCACTGAACAGCTTTGTGCAGCACTCTTTGGCTAATAGAAGCTATACCAACAGCCTGAATTTCAGAGTCTTTCCATCACTTAATCCTGAAGGATGAACAAGAGGACTGCTTTTAATGACTGTATGTACTGGGTGGATCCAAGCTATGCATGATCTTCATGGTATCTACAGATACATGGGAGGAGGTGAATATCCAGATTTTAAGGAAGAGGCACTGGCTAGTTCCCAGCAACTCTCAAGTACTTAGATTAAGTAGTCTCCCATAGGACTGCTTCAATAAGGCACAAGACTCTTATTTAATGTTTGCATCAGTTGGTTTATTTGAAAACCACTGACCCATCTTTTCATAGCCTATGTCCAAGGAATGTGTTCAAGTGAGATTTCAAACATCAATTTTTTTTTCTGTTATTAGTCCCTGGAGCTCTAAATAATGGAAGCCAGAAAAAAAAAAAACAAAACATCAAAATTTCCAGTTTCTGCTCCTCTGTCTGCCATCTCATCTAGCTGTAGGGCTAAGTATTGAAATGCATTGGCATTCAGCTGCTAAACTGAAGACTCCTAGGTGGAATGAGCTGTTTCAAAAACAATTAAATTGTGTTTACTTTTAAGGTGGATGTTAATCTCCTGCACCCAGCTCAAAAGGTAAATTGAGTGGGAGAAGCTGTGATATGTGAAAAGGACAGTCTGGAGTGATTCTTGATTAAGTCATGGCTAAAGGGCAAATAATTGTGTTTGTATAATGCTTGTTGCTATAAAAAGCAACACTGATATTGATGGGTGGAATATTCCTTGATGTGGAGACTGCAGGAAGAAGCTGTAGTAGAGAGGCATACCTGTGTTCCATATTAGTTAGCAGTAGTTGCATTGTTGCTTGTGTACAGCAATTACAAATACACTAGTCTCTGTGACCCATCACAAACAGATCCTAATTTCCTTTGAATGTGCCCAATATTTTTCAAATTATTTCCAATGGCTTTGCTAAGCAATTTTTGAAGCATCCTCATGAAACCTTCTCCATAGATCTTTCTTTTTAGTTTTCTGTTTGGTTGCCTGAATCTTGTGTTGCAAACTGGACAGAAATTTAACCTGCAAAGAGGGGCAGTGCATAGTTTCCCTACTGTGGCTATACGTCAGGGAAAATCTTAAGACTCTCTCCTTACCTCTGATAGGGGAGTGATCTGTTCCTTGTCTGTATCTGTTCAGCATCTGAAAACCTCTCTACTTACATAGACCCACTCCAGTCGTCAGCATGCTTGGAATTCTGGGCTGCCTTGTTTCTGACTGGTGGCCCAATTATTGCCCATGGGAGATTACAGGACATACAGGACAAGCAATATTTTGCACAGGGTCTTCTTCTTGTTCCCAAACTTAAACACAAACCCATGAAGAAGAGAGATCTGATTTCTGCTATCATTAATCATTTGTGCTAAAATCCACAACTCCTTTATGATTTATTAGCATTCTCTGAAAGAGCAGAAAGTTGTCCAAATAATCATGATTCAATGACGTTGTAATTCCCTACCAGTCACTCTGTAAACTGAACTTGGATTTTATATTTATGTAGGGATTCACATAACAGGTTTATATATAATTTCATTAGCCAGCTAGCTCTCTCTTTATGAAGCATGTTGAACAAAACAAACAAAAATAGCCCAACCTTTATTGCTCTGTTTGCTTTTTGATGTGTTGGCAGTCTGGATCATTTTTACACCACACATAAACACTCCCTAGAGACAGATGTCAAAATGGTTCAGCCTAAAAAAACTAGGGCAAAGGTTCAGGTTCTGATACTTGTTTGTTGGTCCTTCAATTTTAAAATGTTTGAGAAAGGCGAACACACAACAGGGAGGTAAAAATCTGCCTACTTCTCAGTCCTCTTCTGTTGTCTGCTTTGGATATTCAGGCCAGCAGGTTCTTAGAGCTGTGTAAAAAGGTGACCAATTCCAGCAGCAACAAGGCCAAATGATTCCTCCATACTTTTGCAGGAAAGCAGAATAACTTCCCTGAACTTGAGTTCTTATAGCAAAAAATTCATAGGGAGCAGGAGTCTTTGGTTAGATGCTGCCAATTTTTTTGAATGTCCGATAATGACAGTTTGAAAAAGAAATGGTTTGCACGCACATCAGCCTAGTACAAAACTAATGGCCCAAGTATGGGCCTCTTGTTGTCCATCTGATGGGGTCAGCTGTCCTGATCAGGCTGCCCTGTAATTGAGGTGCCTAAATGGGTAAATACTATCAACTCTTCATAGTTGACAAGGGTAACAGCTACAAAGAGCTCTTCACATCCATGAAATAGCTGTCTCCAGTCTAATTAATTTTGTTATATTATTTAATTAGGTGAGGTAACAGTATCTCCTGGGTCAATGGTTTCTGCTTTTTTCTGTTGGTATTATAATGGTGTCATAAGGGACTTTTCCAGGAGATAATCATTTGACTACCCTTGCAACCTCTGGAGACTAGGCTTATCAGGAAATACTGGAGATAGGAGGGAAAGTTGCTGGACGAATCCTTGCTTTCTCTCCTGCACTGCAGAACAGTAGTCACTGTAGATGTAATTGCATGAGGTCTTTCTTCATGAGCCGCTCTGAGCAGTCATGTCCCTCCTGCTCTTCAATCTTGTGCTTCTGAGCTGACGTCCTGAACAAAATCTGGCTTGTTGAGTTTGCTGGGATAACCTAGACATGAAATATTTTGTGGGCAAGTGTTGGGGTTGAGCCTACTAGCTGCAAAGTGATTTTTAACACAGGTTTTCTCCAGAACACCACCATCCCAAAGAGCTGATGGCAAACCATTGTTCTTGGTGACAGAACTAGTCATCCCATGCAAAACATCACAGGACCCATTCTCTAACCTTGATGATCCCAGGGGATTTAGATTCCTCTTGTCTTTCCTGTGCCCCCTTTGGCTCGCCTTTCAGCTCTGGACTCTTCATGGCCTCTGCCTCTGCCAGCACGCATTCACTGAGACATCTGACAGTCTGGCTCTTCTTGTTTTGAGGCAGCCACTACTATATCCCTCGCTGGCCGCCCCCCTGCTCAACAAGCATCTACTGCTGAACAAACATCTTCTCCTGCCTGTACCAGCATCACTGAGGTGTGGGAGCAGCTAGAAGCAGCAGGCCTGTACATCTGAGGCCATGAGTAAGGCTGAAGCGATGGGCAACAAGCAGCCGAGAGAGGTGCTGCTGCACTCAGAGAACAACAGCCCTCCGCAGCCAGCAGAGCTGAGACATTGGCAGGGTCCGCTGTAACCAATACAAAGAAAACCCATCCCAGCCAAAGCTGGACTCTTGGCACATCTGTAACTGCCAAGAGAGTTACACAATTTGAAACAAAAAAGCATTTTTAAGGCCAGCGGGGAGGAGGAGGCTTCTGCCTACATAAAACCTGTCATGCACTGTGTGCACAGACATTTATATTTTAGTGGCGTTGGTGATATAACTTTTCTTTTTGGAAGTATGTGCATGTGCTGTAACAAGAGAGGGTTACTGGGAATGGATAACCAGCTGGAAAAATGTGGTCAAGGTTAAACTTTTCAGGTCCGTTCACGCCTGTGAATTAATTTAGCTTTACATTTTATGATCTTAAGTTATGAAACATTCATGCAAAGCATTAACAGCTAAAGCAATCCAAGAGACGGTCTATTATGCCAAACTCTAATCACTAGACAGTAATTAGACTGTCAGTTACAAAACATAGCATTTGTGATATTTCCAAATGAAGCAACAGCCAGTGCCATGTGTCAAAAACAGGGATTGGTTCAGACAGGTAAGAGTCTCTTTATTTGACAGTTGCCAGCTTAATTTCTGAGCAAATTAAAACCTTGTTCCATTGTGCCAGTGAACCCTGGTTTGAAAGAAGAGCTTGCAGAGACATTCTCAGTGCAAGCCCACAGATAATTAAAAAAAAAAATTTGCTAAGAATACAATAAGGACTTTTGCCTTGAATTTCTACGCAGTGGCAGATTCTTATTCATCTCATTATCTGAGACATCAAGGCATTCCTTAAACACATACAGCAGTAGAAGTTAAATATCACAACATCCTGAAGAGTTTAGTGAAGCCTATTTTACGGCTATTGAGAGTGAGGTGTGTGTCAAGTCCAGCATTTTTGAGTAACCACCATGAAAGTCATGTGACAAGATCCATTTTCAGGGTTAAAGGATTAAATGTACGGTTTGCTAGATCAGAGGCCCGAATTACACTTAGCTGTCAATGTGCCCATATATTTTACTCCTAGGCTCAAGGTAACCTTTTACTCACATTTACCCACTGACAGCTCCCTAGAGCCTGCAAGCTGGGAGAGGTAAAAAATTAAGATGCACTTAAATCATTGCACTCATGCACATTGTTTTACTAGCATAAACATAGATAAAGAAAACATTTAAGCTCAACTGTAGAAACAGTAACTGATGCTGACTTTGGATGACATAAACAAAGACAGTGATATTTTACATTCAAATATGCCACTTGGCGCTTATGCAGCAGCTTGTCTGTGGCTGAACTGTCCAGCCTGACAGCAGGAAAAGTATCTCACAACCCTGCAACTAACAATTGCAGCAGGTATTTGACGTTTTGGGTNTCAGATACTGGAAGACTGCTATAATGAAACTTTCAGATTTACGGATAAGAATTATTTACTGAAGACACAGATGCACAATTTTCTGCAGCGAACAAGCTCGTTCCTATAATGAGCAAAAGAAAGTATGGTCCTTCCTCACTGCAGAGAACCGCTGCCTTTTTCCAGAGGACACCTACGTGTGCCTGCAGGCTTCATTTCAGGTAACAGCAAAACTCACCTTGGGAAGGATTAACATTTAGTACAGAAAAAGGAAAGATTTATTAGAGATCAATATTATCTTTTTTCATGGTTTTATTACAAGTTTTGCAATGTTTTATTTTTTCTTATGAGATTACTCTTGGAAGTATGCATATGGCATTCTGAGCTTTTATTTAAAGAAGTGAAGTAGATACCTATGTAACTAGAGCTCCTGCCTGCAGATGTGCTTGAATGTCTGACCAAAAAAGGGTCCCCCTCAAAATATCAGAAAATGGTTTTTCTTAAAACGTTTTTTGGATGCCAATAGCCAGTTCTCAGCCTCACAGCCCTATACACAGATGCACGTACACTGTACATATCAGTCCATAGAGGTAGACATGAGTTTACCTGCATTTTCCAGTTTGGTATACTCAGAGGCCAGCATTAATGCTTTGGCAATTGCTATCGGGAACAGCCAGCCCACTCACTGTAGCCATTTTAAAGGCTAACAGATACAGCTCTAAGCACCAGCAAGCTCTAAGACAGTGTGAGTAATTTTACTGCCTTGCACGAGACTAGCACCAGTTGCTAGTGAGTCTATGTTTCTCAGGAAAGTTCATTTGGAGAAACAGTTGCTCAGACATTCAGACACTATATAGATATTTGGGAATTTCTTTTCTTTTGTCAAAATCCCATTTATTTTATGCATCAGCCTATCTAGAGTCATGCTAAACTGAGGCAGATATTTGACAGGTACTGAGGAGCAGATTCTATGAAATCCCAGATAAACTGGGAAGAAAAGACTATTCAAATATTTACTGAAATTGAAAACACCACGACAACAAAAAAAGACTTTATCTATGGTGTTTAAACCACCCCAATATCAGCATATATAGGTGTTTTGCAGTGGTGAAATGTGCTTATGCTCACAGCACCATTTAGTTATGTAAAGTTATATTGCCTCCTTTTCCACAGAGCAGGCAAGTAAGCAGGGACTTCTCAAATCTTTTACTAGTATCTTCAGCCATCATTCTTATATTGTAACTAGAAACGTACAATGTAAACAATTCTGGGGAGTGAGTAACTGCCAAATGAGGACAAAAGGAGAAACATGTAGAAAGAGAGGAAGGGAGAGATATGGAAAACAATTTTGAAAGAGAGACAGATAAGACATTTGGCCTGGCTTTTCAGTGCAATATGGTAGCAAGAAAAGAGCATTAGACCATTAGGTCACGGGGAAGAGAGGTGGTCTAACCCTGTCCCTATGGTTCTGGTGAGACCATACCTAAAAAATACATTTGGTTTTGAGCAACTTACTATAAAGATGATTGTGCCAAACTGGAGTGGATTCAGAGAACAGCAAAACAATTATTAAATGGCTGAATTTATGAGGAAAGATAAAACAGCTAAATATATACATAGCTTGGCTATGAGATATCTAAAGGGAGACATTAGTTGCTGTTAGTACAGTATTCAAAGCTTAAATGCCAAAGAGGCTGAAAAATCATATGAATTATTTAGTGAGATATTAAGAGGATGTAGTTAAGGCTAATGAAATAGAATAGTCTTGAGTGATAGTGCCTGAGAAAGGGCTGGCCCTCAACCATGTAATACATGAATACAATCTTTAGTTTAACTGCCACATTATCTGTCTGTAGGTTTATCGAGAGTACATGTGTATAGGAAGGCAGTAGAGGCAATTTCACTCTAAAATTAATTTGTGGCTAATAACATGCAATTTATGCTCTAGGTGAACAAAGGGCATGATTTATGTATGTAAACTCTTCAAATCCTTCTGGAAACAAAGTGTTTAGTGTAAGGACTACAGCATTTAGCTATCAAAAATTGGAAGTTTCTGTGCTACAATTCACATGCAGGCTACACATTCATTGCAGATTCTGATACTAGCCTTTCCATTACTGATTTACATGTGCAGAAAGCACATATGCAGTACAACTGAATAAACTTAAACTGTTCAGTGGATTTAAAAGAATGTACTTTCCTGCCTACTGGATTTTCCAGCATGAGAAAGAAATCTCCAGAGGTTTTTCTTTTATTTCCATGTGAGAGGGATGAAACTACAGAAACACAGAGACCCCAAACTCACTTAATCTCCCCTCATTCCCTGGCAAAGACTGTATAAAACTTTGGAGATCTTTGGTTCTGCTAAAAAAATAGACTTCATCCATTTCCGTTGTGCTGTTACGGTTTTTATCTATGGTGCTTTTCATGGAAGTTGCCAAACAACATCTGTGTTGCTCATGAAAAACAAATGAAAATGATTTCAATTTGTTTAGATCAGCACAAAAATATATTTTTACGTGAAATAGTTCTTGTTCTAGCAGCTATCTGATGAAGAATTAACTCACAAACACATGAGTCAGAATTGCTCCTGGCATTTTGCTGCCTTAGGTGAAATACCAGCCCAAATACCCGTTCAGTTCTTTATCATGTTTGACAAGTTAATTCAAGAGTGCTTTCTATTCAGTCAGAATTTTGTGAAATAATTTGTCTCTTGTTTTTGCTGTGCTTTCTGCTCTTGTCCTATTGTCTTCAATCAGCTTCATGTTTCAGCATGTCTTTTTCCTCATTACACTTATTTCCTTATGGTATTACAGTTATTTTTGCCATCCAGCCTCTCTTCATGCATTTCCTTCCTTTTCCTTCCCATGCACTGCTTTAGTGGAGTTCCATATCTTCTGGTCCAAGACATCCCAGTTGTCACACATTGTCATCTAATGAGCTCTGAGGCTCATGAATGCACTTGCACTTGAAGGAATAGTACTCTGCAATTCTTAGGGCCTGGGATTTATGGGAGAGTTAGAGTGATCTGGTGGTGAATGAAAGTGCAAAGATCTCTGAAGAGGGAGAAAAGGCAAGAGTTTCAGCTGCAAAACCTCCTTTGTCCTGTTTTTATTTAATTTTAATAATTCTTTATGCTTGTACTTTGGTATCTGCAGTCTTTGATCCCTATCTTTGAAATGCTGCCTCTCCAAATCTGAAAGCAGAGAAGATCTTGCTATCCAACCTGCTGGCACTGTGGCAGATGAACACTTCTCTATCCTCTGCTTACAAATAGCAAAGGACACTTCACTTCTGGAAGGATCAGCCAGGTAAATTTCCTGACTTTATTGTTTCTGCAGGAACAGCTGAGACAGAACTAATACAGACCCTTAACACACAAATGTCATCTTTTGGAACAGCTTAAAGTAGTTCCTGGCAGAAAAGTTCTGCCTGGTCCTAAAGGATTTTTGTTTAGCAAAAGCACCTGGTTTCATGATGTAGAAGATAAGGGTGTGAGATGGATGTGACAACACAGAGCCTTATTTTGAGCCCCGCTTTAAACTTCTGGTCAAAGGCCTGAAACTTGTTCATGCCCTGCAAACAGGAGACCTCTCCAAGCCCTTCCAAAAAGCTGCAGTTACTGCAATTCCTGCAAAAGGGCCAGAAGCAGACAAACTTCACAAAGAATTTGTTCTTTTCCTGTCCTTTTCTGGGAAGTTTTCCTTGGTGAAACCTAGCAAGCTGAAGTAACCCTTTGTAATAAATCTCCACGAAGAGTTCACGTTTACACTGAGATTCAGGAACATTTCAAGAATGGGAGGTGTGATACACGTATAGTATAAATGTATGCATATACATACACATATGCATATGCATGTACAATATACATCTATTAAACCTTTTGAGTATTCATCTTATTAAGAGAATGTAGTTTAAAATTTAAGAAGATAAGGTATTCAGTCAGGATTCTTCTCCCAATGCTTTGCCCTTCTTGTTTCAGAATGTAATTTCTCCTGTTCTACTTTCTACAGTTTTCAGCAAGTGTTTTTAGGAAGATGTCTTGTCTGAAAGTGAGACCTTAAAATTGCCAGATATCCATATACAGACTGTCTAGGGAAACTGAAAACTCATGCATGAGAAACAGGATGCAAACTGATTATAGAGAAACTAGAAACGTATCCAGGAGTTTGGGAGTGTAGGCATTTTTTCCAAGCACCGTAGAAGCACTTAACCATGTTTTAGATGGAATGTATTACTGAAGTTCAGTTGTTCCTTGATTTAGTTTTAGAAAAATATTCAAGAAAGTTTGAGGACTCTCCAGGACACACTAATTTTTGGTTTTGCAGTTGCAGCTGTCCACTGACATTAAGGAATTTGGAGCAGTTCCAGCTTTCATTTACACGTGTTGAAATAACAAAATTCTGTTTGCTGTGTCACATGGTGGTGCCTTTAATGAAATGCATGAATTTGTGTCCTAAGTGTTGACATTGAGATGAAGATAGAAATAATAAAGATAAGCGTTGTTAAGCTTCTTTCCTGTTTCTTATTTTATTAAACTAAATTACAGCAAACTTTGAATATGAAAGTGCATACATGCCTTTCATTTCAATATTAGACCTTGATCCTAAACACTGCGAGAAGCACACAAAACTGACATGCACACCTGCAGCAGACAAGGACATGATCTTGTATCGTTCATAACAGCACAATAAATGAGACATAGCTATTTGAAGCATTCAGAAGAAATAATTGTCCATACAACTCTTAACGTATTCAAAAGGAAAAGAATACACCAAGGGCACTGGGCCTGTTGACTTTGCCAGTGTGAATAGGCTTTCCTCACGGGAATAACTCCGTTGTCCTCACTAGAAGAGAAGTACCCTGCAGTGGCTGAAGAATGCAAGAAACGTTCCAGAAATCATTTCATTGTTAGCTGTGTTCAAGGTGTATTTGAAAGCCTGTATTATGAAAAGCAAATAAATGTCCCAATTAAAACTTCACCAGGCCCAAATCTTTGTTGAAGCTATTATCAAAAAATGACTAATTAGAGGTCAGCTGTGGAAACGACCAGTTTCTTACTGTTTTTCATAAACATGTCTGCGACAAAACAAGGGATGTATGAAACCTTTTACTGCCTACCAGCAGGTACCATCAACTACTGAATTCTAGGCACTGTTACTGACATCACCAGGGAGCGTGACTTAAGTCAAAAACTTGGCAGGAGGTGCTGGCAACTTAAATCAACAGCAATCAAAACTGGAAAACCAACATGCTTGCTACCATCAAATTTAAAAGAGAACTTATTGTGCCTCAAACACAGCAGCAGGTTTAATAGAAAAGTAGACATGTTTATGGTTTCAGATTTACAACAAGACTTATAAACACCTTATTACTCAGAATCCAGTCTGCTGCCCTAGAAACTAAGAATGTTACTTTGTTGAGAAGAAGGATCTGTTGACACAAATGTCTTGCCTAAGTTTGCCATTGTGGTTAACCAAAATACATTTACTACTGAGAAGGTAAATAAAAGCAAACAAGATGCCTCTTATACCACAATACAGTAAGGTTCAAATTGACCAAGCTTAATGCTATGGCATAAATATGCTTGATGTTTACGGAATTTTTCTAGAAGCTACTTAGCTTGTTGGTCTTAATGTCTTATATGAGACCTACTGAATGGGAATGTGTTTTCGGTATTACATGTACTTAAAGATCTCATCAAAAATATTCAGAGGAGCTGCCATGAATACCACAGTTAACCACGCTGGAAATAAAAAGGGTCATGGTTTACTATTGCATTAACATGAATAAATCAATCTTTTCCCATATAGTGTATGTACACAGAAAAATTAACTGACAGTTAAAATGATAACACTAATGGAAATGGTGTTGTATAAATCTAAGTGAACTACACAGACTGTGCTGAAATAATACAGTGGCTTTTAAATCTGCAGAAGAACTGGGAAACGCAGATCTGGTGTCTGAGCTTCTGTTCAGGGCTGCAGGGTCTTACACAGCTGCTAGGCTGCTTCTCCGGTAAGTAATCAAAAGCATGCCCAGCATCTTCTGGTGCTAACGGAGAAACTCCAGCTCACAAAGAGGCTCACAATGTCCAGTCTTGGATTGCTCTGCTGCCATGGGATAGACTGCTTGGTTTTGTCTTCCTCCTACATGGAGAAGAAGGAAGACAAAAAAAAGGAGAGGGAAAATAATAAGAAGAAAATAAGACCATAATATATCCATTTCAATATACAGTCTTGAACTGGTTGGTTTGCAGCTAAGAAATTTTGAAAGGCAATTCCCTTTCATCTCAATTTCTTTTTTGCTAAATTCATGCTTTAACACTCCTTTAATTCTATATTTAAAATTAAGCTTGAAGCCATTAAAAATAATGTAGAAGACCAGCCTCCAGTGACTTTTAAAAACATCTGTTCTAAGTCTTGCTCCAGAACACATCTACGTAAGTAGAGCTTGAACACTAAAATGAGATTGTTTTCTCAGCAGAAATTCTTTCTTAGAGTCTAAGATGACCCTCTCATGCACATCTGTGAGCAAGACTGGAGCCTCACATCAGAAGTGTTACAATTAATATGAAAACACGAAACAGTCAGCAGCTGTTGAAGGGGAAAAAAAAGAAAAAGGTCAAAGTATTAAGATCATGTGATTCCTCAGTAAAGTTACAGTTTACACTGTGCCACAAATCAGCATGGGATGGGCAAATTTTGCTCAGAGATCACAGATTCCTTCAGAGAAGATCCCTAGAGCACAGCTGTAATTTGTGACAATGTGTGACAAAACCACTCAACAGAATAATGCTGACAAGTAGGAGAATTTTTCCACCTCCACAGAAAAAGCCTCAGGCTCTGATATCTGCAGCTTCTATCTCCTTTTTCTAGCTTTTTTACTTTCTTGGTGGTGGTGATAGAGGAGTGGCGACATTTCCAGTCACTCTATATGTAACAATATTGTGCAAAATCTTGTGAAACAACATTTCTTACTTTATATCCTGAGAGAATCAGGGCTCAGGAGTTGGTTAGTCACATGATTCATTTGTGGAAGATCAGTACTGCTCTGCGATGTCATTCTCCCATGATTCTAATGTTTCGATGAAGCACTGTCAACACTCCTTGTCCATACCGTTACAAAACAAACCAGATTCAGTTCTGTTAGAAGTGCTCACATGACTGGGTATTGTATGTGAGCTAAAGAGCAGTAACTTCTGGAAAGACTCCAGCTAGGAAGGAAATGGTTGGCTGACCATGCTTGAGTATCCTGATTTCCAGTTGTACCTTTCCACGCTGAAAAGCTTTCCATTTGGCCACAGAGATTCTCAGCCATTTTTTCTAAAAAATGAGGTAAGCCAGAAGGAGGGAGATAGAGGCAATATTTACGGTAGCTGAACCATGGTTCCCTGGGAGGCTTTCCAAAGGACTGGTGTCAGCCATGCTTTTGAACTGTATCCAAAATTACACAGGCTTTCCAACCTTCCAAAACGCTGCTGCCAGAACACCTTCATCAGCTTCTCATATACAGACCTCACTGGCAGGTGAGATGCCCTCTGACTTCACTGTGTTTCTCAGCTGGTCGATGTCAACCTCAACTCAGTCCCCGGGAAGGTGAAGGAGCCAGAACTTACCCCCTTTTGTTTGAAGGTCAGAATCCTATGTCAATTTAGGTATGAAAAGGCAGATCAGATAAATTAATATCATTGATACAGTCTTCATCTCACAAAGTTCTTAGCCACTGTCTTCTGAAAGCTCAGAGTAGGCTGGAGGGAAGATCAGTCTATACAAACTGTTCTTACACTCTCATCATCTCAAGTGTTCACTGCTGCTTTCTGTCCCAGACATGATAGCATGGCAATTGTTAAATAATTCATCCCTATTGAAAAGCTTCCAGGCCAAAATCAAGCCATCTCTTAACTGTAACAGAAAATTGTTCATTTAGCTAAAGCTGTGAGTTACTGTTTCTTGAAAAATAACATGGAAAAAAGATAAGTAGATAAAGATAAGAGAATAAAAATATAGTAAGTAAATTATAACTAAAACTAAACTAGTAACACATAAGACAGAGAATAGAGGCATTTTTATACTGAGTTTGCAAAACAAAAAGAGTTAAAACATTTTTTTTTCAAATTTTGGCAACAGAATTTAGCTTTGAGAGTTAACATAACTCTTCTAAAAAATAGGAGAGGGGGAGAGTTTTCTGTAGTGTTCATATGCCACAGTAATCACTATCCTTTTAAAAATGTTTCCTCAGAGACCTTAACATTCTTTGAAACCAGCAGGTAAAGTACAAACATCAGTCTTTGTACACTTATGTTTAAGTAGTGTTTGAGGGTCTAGGTACTTCTGGGATTTTACGGTGAGAAAGAGTTCTCCCTTGTGTAGGAAGTGGAGATGTGGATTGTAGGTGCTTGTATGTTGGCATAAATGTAAATTTGCTGTGGGGCTGAGATGTTTGTGTGGGTGTTTGGGTATTATGATTTTGGTTAATAAGACCCGTGATTTGGGGTTAGTATGGTTGGTTTGATGCCTTTATTAGCAATTTCCTGGAATTTAACTATGACATTGATAGGAAATGCAGTTGAGCAATTCTAACTCTAAACTAAAAATTTTGTTTTAAGGAAATAATTTACTATATATACTGATTATAAAAGGAAACAATTATGTTTTTGAAGAACTATGAAAAATATGCTTTCAAAAAGATTGCATCACTGATTCATTATTTAAAGTGTTAACTAGAAGTTAAATTGTTAACTTCTGGGAAGTGTAGTTCAAAACAGTGTTAGGATTCATTCACCAGAGGACCACTTTTCCTTTCTAAGCCCTTTCCCAGGCTAAAATGTCTGGAACACTAACCCCACAAGCACACTCCAGCCTGGTTTATAAGAGCACATGCTTGATTGAATCTCCACTGAAAACAACCTGTTTTTTAGTGAGATCAGCAGATCTTGGCAGGGGTCACTGGTCTACCTGCTCCAGATACTGAAATAAATAATGTATCTTTAACCTAGGAACTGGCTTGTTTTTGAGACACTTGGGAAAAACTATCTATCTTTGTTGGGCTAACATTTTTCCACATAGAAACATTCTGTCATCTGCCGAAGATCTCTGGGAGTGTTGAGTGCCTTCTCCTGGAGCCCATGTCCAGGGGTATAACTGTAGAATCATGGGATGGTTTGGGTTGGAAGGGACCTTAAAGATCATCTAGTTCCAACCCCCTTGCCATGAGGGGCTCATCCTCCTACTAGAGGATGGCATGCTTTTAGCTGCAGCACTTTGGGATATTTTTGTTCTGATCCACATGTCAGATGCACCTGTTTAGTAGGTCACAGTGATAAACTTGAGTGATATCTGCAGAAAAGCAGACAAGTAGATCAACTGCACTTTTCTTATTTGACATATGAGTCTTCATTAATCAAGTTCATAGCAATTTTGCATTGTACAGAACAGTTGCAGCACACAGTGACTCTGGCCATCAGTGTTAAGGTGCTCCATTGGTTTTGAGGAAGGCACTAAAGCAACTTGTTCATTTTTTCTTCTTTCAATTCATTTTTTTTTGCTTGGAAAAATGCTTACATAATGTTTAAGGATGATGTCTTTATCAAGATATTGCAGATAAATGTGACTCTATATACTAAATTTAGAGACAGGGTGAGCTCTCTTGCCTCATGATACCTTCTACACCAGCTGATTCACTGAACATCTCTACAGAGCCTGATAGGATCTCTCATGTAGTTCAGTTCCTTCAGAAACATTTAATATGCAGTCTAACCTAGCTGCTTTTGGTCATCCTGTTGATAGTGATCATTGTGACAAGAAAGTTAGGGTGTGGATATTTTTAAACTTTGAGCTTGGAAATCCATCACCCGAAAGATATTTTTACCTCTAAGAGGTTATTTAATATTGTGCATGCTCTCCACAAAGAGCCATTAATAACATAATTATCCTTTTGGTACCATGTACGTTTCTAATACACAAATTGACACAGAACACATGTTCCAGTGAAAGACACCTTTAGGGTACTGGTCAGACTACCTCTACTTAGAGGGGGAACAGAATGACTTTCAGGGAGGAAGATTAAATATTTGTAGAGGTAGTAGACTGCAAAGGCAAGACTGGCTGGAACAGCAAACATATTCCACAAGAAGAAAAGGGAATGCATGTGCAGAGCCTGAAACTCTAAATATCAGCTGGTCAGGAGGGTGCCAGGCGAAACAGATGCTGGAAGGAGAGACCTTTCTGAGAAAAAAATCTGTAGATCAACTGTAGATTTTCTTCCATTTCTTCACCTGTGTCTTTAAAAAGTGTTTTTAGCTATGCTGGGTATTTTGAACACCATGGGTGATGCTTGGATTTGCATTTTGTCTTGATTTGGCTTGAGATAAGTGTGATTTAAAACCCTCCTGGACGCCATCCTGTGCAACCGGCTCTAGGTGAACCTGCTCTGGCAGGGGGGGTGGAGTAGATGATCTCTAGAGGTCCCTTCCAACCCCTGTGATTCTGTGATTTAAAGTAGCTAGAGAACAAAAACGGTGGAGTAAATCTATAAAGCAAGACCGGGACGTGTTAATGAGCATCCTAATTCGCCTGCATACCTTAGGGGTAACATTGCATTTCCCATTTGGACTTTGATAGGTAAGAGAAAAAGCTAGTAAGACAGGACAGGGAGTGGCAGTGGGAGCAGAATTGTCTTTTAGCAATTGCTGGTGACACTCAAGGCATGTTAACAGGCCCCGGCAGAGTGTCCCGGTTGCCAACTTAAATTCTTTTTTCTCTTCTGTAAAAGTGAGAATTCCAAATTAATAGTAGTTCATAAAGAGAAAAATCAGATCTTTTTCCATAACAAGAGGGACTCTACCCAGCCACAGATGAACATGACTAAGACTAACCAAGATGCCACCCCTTAAAATAAATCTGTACCTAGTCTGAAGAACTTCTTTTTCAGCCCGAGACAAAGCAAATAAGTTTCAAGCCATGACAGCATTACTATTTCATAGCCATGAAGCCCATTAACTCATTTACCAGCCTCCATTTTCTGCTACTTATTAATATTCACAACACTTATTAACGTTCACAACACTTATTAACATTCTGTTTCATAAATAACATCAAATTTTTTCCTACGACTGGTCCTAGCTGTGAAGCGTTATCTATAAAGTTACCAAGGAGAAGGTGCTTGCATCATTAACTACTTCATGTCTCTGCTCTGAAGACTGCCGGCAGGAGCTTCCAGCTTGTTTCTTGGTATAAGTAGAATTGGGTTGATATGGATGACTGGGAAAATGATTCTCTGATTTTAGGATTGTTCTCCTTTTTGTTTTGAAATTACTCAAGTATTCCTACATTAAACACTTGCAACAAAATCTGTTTTTCTTTCATTATTTTAAAGGGGCACAATAAAAGTTATTCAAAGGTGACATGCTGGAGTGAAGACTGGTTCAATTTCCATATGACTTTTTATTGATTTAAGACCTATGTTTCTAGCACAGGGAGATTAGAGCACCATGAGTCAAATCAATTAATCAAGACGCAAAAGCTCAGTTCTTCGCAAAAAGCCTCCTAGGAAGGCTAGATAAGCGCTTGTATTCAATACTACTCTCCTGCTTTACCAGTAGATGTCTCTGTGTCAGCTTCTCCCTCTATCTTGCCTCTGATAAAAAATCTGCATTTGAATACTATGCTGTAAAAGGATGCCTAACAGTTTTCTTTGCACCTGCTAATCCATGTCTATATCCAAGTGGTCTTGAAAGAAATTCAAAAAGTCTGGTTTGTCTAGATTATTTTAAAATGTAAAACATGGGGTGTTTTATAGTCAAACTACCAGCAATTAGAGCAACATAAATTAGGGCATCTTCATCTTGAATACCTACGTGTTATGTATGAACTAATCTAATAGATGAAATGCTAATTCAGCAGAAGCATATCACAACAAAGTTATTGATATAAGGAAAAACTGAGCTGACACACAAGAATAAAAACCCTACAATAAGAGTGGCTATGAATTTCACAGTATCTCAATGCACTTTTACATCCAAAAAAAAAAAAGAAAAAGGGCAGAAATATCACCAGAATGGAAATAACTTTCCCTCTCAATGTTAATTATCCTTAACAAAATTGCCTCTGAGAAAAGAGGCTACTAACCAATACAGGAATTATTTGGGACATGCAAGCAATACGCACAGAATTACCTTGTGACTGGTGTCAGTGCTATTAAAGAACTGGGGTGTCAACACAGTCCTGGTTGTGCTTTGTAAAGGTGTGAATGGCAGTCAGCTGACGCTGTCAGAGGTGAAGGTGTGTCGTTGGAAGGCTGTAATCTGAAGGGAATGTGACCTTGTCTGCGTTGTTTCGCTTCTGTCATTCCTCACATGACAGAGTGTTGGAGACCATCTCAGAGGAAAGAGAAGGGAAGAAAGAGCGAAGAGCCCTCCCTCAGTGGGGAGGCAGGTGGCAAGGAAGTCCAGGATTACAGGGATGATGAACACAGGCAAAAGAGAAGTAAACAGGAGAAGATAAGTAGAAAAGTAAGTAGAAAAAGAGGGTATTACAGGATCAAATACATTACTCTGTTTCCTCATTCTATGGGGTTAGAAAGATGTCTGAGGCTGAATGTGAGTTCAGCTTTTCCCTACCAGCCTGTGGGAGCTGAAGGCCACTGATATTGGGGCACTGCCTGATGCTGAAGATGCAATACCCTGAACAGAAAGGGGGCTCAGATTGCCCGTGATTGAAAAGTTTGCATCAGCTAAGGTCATTTGCCAGAATATGGAAGGTAAACCCAAAGCTTCTGTCACGTAAGTATGTGTATACAGAGGTGAATTATGGACCCAATATCTTCTGGTTTTGATAAAAAACGTAAGGGGAAAAAGTAAAAGGACAGAAAGAAAAAAAAAAACCATGATAGTAAATGAGCTGTGACTTGGAGAAGAATACAGATCTAGTGAATGCTCTGTCTGGTAGTGAGCTGAGAATAGCATAGTGTGTGTTGTCACCATTGTGATCTTTTGCTAACATCAGTGAAGATGTGACCCACACTTCCAAAGTTTAGTGCCACTGTGGAAAAGGAGTCCAGTTTCCAGCACAGACCAAAGACACACCAATTATTGCTCTAAGTGATCACTCTAAGTACCTCTAGGGCACCTGCAAAAAGACAGTTAATCTAAACTGCAATAATAAGAGCATCAAGTCTCAGTTAATTTCAGAATGGTTGTGCAAATGACTGAAAAATAGATCTTTAAGGAATTCCGGGAAGAATTCCCTCAGTTCTCCATGGCATGCTGCAAACTACTAGAACAGATCACTACAGAAATAATCCAGGGAATTTCTCCATTGAAGCTTTGTTTTCAAAGACAGTACATGAACATTTAAAAAATTGGCTTCAAATCATGAAAGAATTGGGAGTAGAAATTAAAGCTTCCTGGCATAACACTTTAATGGAACACACTCATCATTTATGGAACAACTGACCCACATGTACTGGATATGTGAAAACACAGTATTTTCTCACAAATTAACTCTTCTCTGTTTGAACTAAGGCTCTTCCATGAATTGCTCTACCAAATTGCCACAATTTTTTTCTTCAAGGTACTAGTTAAGAAAATATGCCTGTCTCAGTTCACCTCTAAGCATCTCAGAAACAGAAAAGAAAACAGGAGCTCGAAGTTCCAGGCTATTTTGTGATCTCCTCCTGAAAGACAGCTATGTAAAAGGGGATTTCAATTTGAAACACCCAAAGAAGGTGTTCATACAGTTTCACTTAAGGCAGCCTTCAAAGAACAGTTACGTTAGAAACTTCCTTCCTTCCATTGGTTACCAAAAGAGGAGTCTGAACTCTTAAGTGGGATGGCTCCATTAGATGGTAATGTACTGTCACTTATGTACGGTGAATGTCTCCTCCAACATAGTTTGTGCCTAACAGCATGTTCAAGTTTCCTGGGTACACAAACTGTAAACAAAAGAAAAGAAGAAAAAACCAGACACTTGAGTTGAAGAGGGTCAAATAGCAGAAAGACTTGTTTATAAACATGACATGTTAAAGAATTGTTAGAAGTAGGCTACACAGACATGGTTAAACATACTAGATTTCAGCATGTAATAACTAAGGAATTCAACAAGGTACAAAGAACAATGAAGCTCAGCCTCTGAGAAAAAAGATTTAGCATGGTACAGGAAAGAGGCAAGTTGCCAGTTACTGGACATTACACATTGTTTCATGTTAGTAGATTTTTCTCCCCCTGAAAAGAGCCTCCTGCATTTCATTTCACATTCATTCTGACTCGTTCAGCTAAGTAAGAATCAATCCAAACTCTTTGTTCAAACGAAAATCAAACCTATGAGTTCAAGTACATTCATTAAAGGAATATGTCCGTTCGCCTTTCTTTTCAAATATCAAAAGTCAGCTCCATCACTATCCTTTAGAGCCTTGTATCAGTGTGCTCCTCCCTCCTCTTGCTTAACACAACACTTTCAAAGACTTAATTCCCAAATATATTCAATTTCCTCCAACCCTCATCACCTCCTTGCACTCATTACTTACCCTGTGTTCCTTTTTTCTTCTTGTTTTGCAACCTTGTCTTCTGTCTACTTCTCAACTCACACCTCACGTGCACGGTAACTCCTCCCAGTACAATATTTCCACATCACTCCCATTTGCAAAACTGTAAGTAGGCACCTGCATAATCCCACTGAAGTTGACCCCCATCCTACAGCTATTTTTGAAGAATGGCCTCTTCGAGTTCCTCCCAGTAACAAGTGGTTTCATGACAGAAAAAGTATCCTGCTGAAGAAAAGCTGTGATGTGAACAGGAGTTAACCCATGGCATTTCCATCCAAAGCAGAAAGAGTTTGACCAGCTCTGTTAAGGTGAGCACTTCCAAAGGAAAAACAGTAATTCAGCCTTGAAACAAATGTCTTACAAGTCAAACAAAAATGGAGACATAACAAAAATGGAAAGAAACACATAAATATATGTCTGTCCAAAGGCTGTGGCAAGGACATTAAATTTTTTGTATTTGGAAATGAACTGAAGAGAAATATTTATATTCTGTTTACCTGGCTAATTAACTTATGGTGAATAATAGCAGTGACTTAGCACTGTTCTCTTGAATGCCAATCATTGTGTTACTTGTAAGTGAAGTATACAGAGCAAGGTAGGAATGAAACTACAAATGTGAGAGACTTAGAATTTGTGAATGCAACCAACAGGTTGTAATCGGTGGCAGCCAAAAAAACACAAAAATCTTCTAAGGGAAGTAAGCAGTCCTGAATGTTTCATTCATTCAAATATTCATAGGCCTCCTAATTA
This sequence comes from Burhinus bistriatus, assembly GCA_013397275.1. Classification (NCBI taxonomy): domain Eukaryota; kingdom Metazoa; phylum Chordata; class Aves; order Charadriiformes; family Burhinidae; genus Burhinus; species Burhinus bistriatus. The sequence continues at coordinate 106,898 of VYXH01002509.1, read as the reverse complement.
GCTAGAAACCTAGAAAACTCTGTATGGACAATGCATTTAGAAAGATTTTCATGGCACTTCTTTCTATTCTCACTGGAAACTTCAGAGAGAAAAAGTGATCAGAAGTATTGTAAGGATTCTCCAGTAAGAAAAAGAAATCTGACTTATCATTGTCAGTTCAAGAGCTCCCTCATTAACACAGCTTGACAACAAAACATCAAAAAAGAAATTATGATTTGCTTCTCTTCTCTCACAAACATCCTTTGATGAACAAACCATCCTATCACTACTTAAAAGTCTAAGGTACTCAAAGAGATTTTCGCTTTCGCAGCATTGTGTAGTTCATTTTCCCAGTAGAAGATAGATATTTGTAATATGTTCTCTCCTTGTCTTCTTTCTGCATTTTGATCAAATTCCCCCCCCTTGCTCTCTCTTTCTTCCCCACCAATATTACTACCACGTGTACAACCTTCTCACACAAGGGCTTTTTTTTTGGCCCTCCATATTCAGTACAAAAATGTAAAACCTGCAGTTCTGGGTATGTTACCAAAGGAAACAGTTTTACTTAAAATCTTGTTTTTGCCAAAATATTTTCAAAGTATCTGGAGAGGAGTCAAACCACAGTGGCTCTCAGTTGTATTTCCTTTTACTATTTCCCCAGGTACTCCCAGCACAGCGCTAAGTAATTGGATAGTCTTTCAGGAAAAAAGAGGCTGCACGAGACAGTTTGTAGTTTTAAGAATTATCCTTCTGGGGCCTGTGGGGATGAATACAGGGCACACAGTTGCCAAACTTGAAATCCTTGCTTGTGTTAATTGTTCCTGAAGACAGGAATCAAATATGACAGTTTGTACTAAATACACTGATTACGTTCAGCCTTTGTAATGCTATTTCAAATCCGCTTAACTTTTGAAAATTAGGAATCAGATATTGACATTATCTGTGATTTTGCTTGATTTTGGTATCTGATCCTGCCTCTATTTCAGATCAGCTTTTTCCTATAGTGTAGATATGAATTACTGGATATCTGCAAAGCATTTGACACTGTCCTGCATGACATCCTTGTCTCTAAATCGGAGAGAAGTGGATTTGACCAATGGACCACTCAGTAGATAAGGAATTGGCTGGATGGCCACGCTCAAAGAATTGCAGTCAACGGCTCAATGTCTAAGTGGCAAGCAGTGACGAGCAGTGTTCCTCAGGGGTTGGTACTGGGACTGTTATTATTTAACATCTTTGATGGCGACATGGATGTTGGGACTGAGTGCACTCTCAGCAAGTTTGTGACGACCCCAAGCTGTGTGGAGCGGTTAACACGCTGAAGGAAAGGGATGCCATCCAGAGGGACCTGGACAGCCTTGAGAGGTGGACCCATGCGAACCTCATGGGGTTCAATAAGGCCAAGTGCAAGGTCCTGCATGGGGGTCAGGGCAATCACAAGCACGAATATAGGCTGGGCGGAGGAGAAGGACTTGGGGTTGTTGGTTGATGAGAAGTGCAACATGAGCCGGCAATGTGTGCTCGCAGCCAAGAAAGGCAACCACATCCGGGCTGCATNGGCCAGGTTGGATGGGGCTTTGAGCAACCTGGTCTAGTGGGAAGTGTCCCTGCCCATGGCAGAGAGGATGGAACTAGATGATATTTAAGGTTCTTTCCAACTCTAACCATTCTATGATTCTATGAGTTTACATATACATTACTCACAGAACATTAACAGTGCAGCAGGAAAAAAAAGTTTCTAATGCAGCCAGGTTTGCTGTATTAATCATATAATTATATGCTATAACTGCTATCATTCCATTTTACATACCATCTAACTAAATCTTGTTACATCCCAGAGTTCAGCTTATATTAAAAACACAGCTGCAAGGCTTCTTGATATAAGCCAAACAAATATTCCTTGTGTACTGGGGATATTCCCACAGGCCACCTGTGGTCTATTATTTTAGAATTTTACTTAATTCTTCTCAAGCTATTTGTGGTCTTGCTGACATCTCCAGAAGACTTATTGCACATCCCCCTTCAGGAGTGTTAAGATCTTGAGAACACATGCACTTCACTTTGGCACTAAGGATTCTGTCTGCTTCTCTTGACGGTTGCTGAGTTCTCTCCCACTAAAACCTGAAAAAATGTTTTAAAGCTGAAGTAGGAAAAGTCTTTTTGTCCTGTGCCTTCATTATCCTCATAGCTTGATGTGAACGAATTCTCGTTATGTTTTCATTTCTTTGCAGGACCATAATTTCTGGGGGAAGAGGCGTATCAGACATTGTTTGGTGAAGCTGGCTGAGGGAGCAACAGAATAAAAATCATGCAAATATCACAGCCCACAAAGCACAGAGTTTATGGTTAGCCCCAGAAGGATGTCTGTTGTATGCAGTGCGTGCAACTACGGGTTTGTTGGATAGACCTTTCAGTGAGTCAGCTGTTCCCTTACATCTTTGAGGACCCAGTGTTGGCGGATGGACTCTGTCTAATGGGTGTGTAAAGAGGAGATGACAGTTCCCCGGAGTACACCTTGCTGCTACTCAGTATATGGGCCCTGCTGAAATAATGTCTTACAGCCTTTAATATGCCTTCTCAAAGATTATTCATTTGAAAATGTTGCACACATAAACAACATATATACAGCTGAAACAATGTCCAAAACACAGAACCCTTTTCTTCAAGCTGGGATTCTCTCATCACCCAGTGTTATAACAAACACCACTTTCTAAAGAGTGTTAGGAAGAATTACATACTCTGCAGTTTTAGTTGAAAGACAATATATTTACGTTATGGAAGCTGATATGATTCTGTTCCATTGCTGTGCTGGTTTTGTCAGGGATAGAGTTAATTTTCCTTATAGTAGCTAGTATAGAGCTGTGTTTCGGATTTGTGCTGAAAACAGTGTTGATAACACAGGGATGTTTTAGCTATTGCTCAGCAGTGCTTACGCAGAGTCAAGGCCTTTTTGCTCCTCACACAATCCCACCAGTGAGTAGTCTGGGAGGGCACAAGAAGCTGGGAGGGGACACAACAAAGACAGCTAACCCCAATTGACCAAAGGGCTATTCCATACCATGTGATGTCATGCTCAGTATATGAAGCTGGGGGAAGAAGAAGGAAGGTGGAGACATTTGGAGTGATGGCATTTGTCTTCCCAAGTAACCATTACGGGTGATGGATCCCTGCTTTCCTGGAGATGGCTGAACACCTGCCTGCTGATAGGAAGTGGTGAATGAATTCCTTGTTTCGCTTTGCTTGCGGGCACAGCTTTTGCGTTACTTATTAGACTGTCTTTATCTTAACCCACGAGTTTTCTCCATTTGACCCTTCCAATTCTCTCCCTTGTCCCACTGGGGGGGAGTGAACAAGCAGCTGTGTGGTGCTTAGTTGCCAGTTGGGGTTAAACTGTGACAATTGCCCTGAGTGGGAACAACCAAAAAGTGCATCAGAGAGGAAATTATTCTCAACTACAAATACTCTATTGCCATGCTACTAATGTCTGTAAAGTCAGATTTGGTTGTGTGACTGAGAGCAGTCAATACTCTGAAAATGTATTTTGGTTCCATGTATGCAGTAAGAAGTAAAAATCCATTATGACTCTTCAATCTCAAATCCTTGTTCCTGGGATCATATGGCAGAATATTTCACTTCAAATCATCTTTTCTTGCTACTAGGCTCACAACATAGGTGAAATAGCCCGTCTTGGAGAAGACAAGCACATGACAAAACATCACAAGGACCTGCAAGTAGGATCATTAAATCAGAGGAACTTGAAGGGCAATGGAGCTGAACTCTTTAATATTACAGATTACAAACCGAAGCTGTCAGCCACAAGTTAAGGTTTGAGAGGTTCAGACTGGACGTTAGAAAAGCTTTTTCACTATAAGAACATTACAATACTGCAAAAGGCTACTCAAAGAGGAGGTGGAATCTCCATCCTAGGAGGTTTTCAACACTTCACCATACAAAACAATTGCTGATTTGATCTAGTATTGGCAGAAGTCTTGCTCCAAGGGAGATAGCGGTCTGGAGGACCTCCACAGTTTCTTCCAGCAAAAATTTCTATGATTTTATCATAAATGACAGATGCAACAAATGTAAAAAACAACAATAAGAAAAGACAGCAGAATAGAAATCAAGTCAATCCAGCTTTGTGGCAAAGACTGTAGGATGAAAAAATATCTATGAATATCTATGAAGTCTATAAATATCTATATTCTTATTCTGCTTCAGCAGCAATGAACCCAAGCAACAGCTGTTAAGGGATATTCAGGAGCATCCCTAGAAAAGGGGTATTTGGAAGCGTCCTCCATCCAGTCTTCCCTCTAATGCCCTCCCACAGTCCTCTGAATTTATTGCAGGTCCACCAATGCAGGTGGTCAAAGAGCAGATTGCTCTGCAGTAAATCGAGTACATCAACTTGTTAGCTTTGATGTGGAGTCCACATTGGAAGATGACTCTTGATGGCAGCAGAATCGGAAAAGGAGTGTTCACTTTTATATAGATGTGACTGTGCTGCAGTCCCTTCTGACACGTTTGGCAAATGCCTACAGTGAATGGCATCTTGTGGTTTGAATTGAGCTCTGTCTATCTGTAGGGAAAGCAGGCTTATAATGCAGGCTTAATAATCCTCATAACAATTCAGTTTCCTGTGTTTTGCATACTCACACAGACACTTTCCTTTTTACCAAGGATGAAAGAGCTTGTATTTCTTTAAAAGTATTTATTTAAAAATATTCCAGCTGCTGCCTTCCTATTGGCTGCTAAGTTTAAGGAGAAAGATTTCACTCAATATCATCCTGCAGTCAGACTGCAAAATGAAATAAAAGTATTTATTTTTTAACATCATTGTTTTTCTTGAAGGCACCCCAACTTATAATTGGTCCCAAGTTGTTTCTTAATTTCTCCATATTTGTTCTTACCCTGTTTTATTATCATGAGGACAGGAAATATGAGTCAGTAACCCTAAGATCATCCATTTCACTCACTTATGGGGGGATTGAAGCCCAAGGCAAACAAAAAGTGTCAAATATTTCAAATAAACTGAAAATACCTCTACCATTTACCACCCACAGCTGAGTTCACATTTGCAACAGAATCATAGCTGGTCTAAAACATGTTTAAAGAATTAAGCATAGTAACCCCACAGAAAGGAATGTTTAGGCTCTCAACAGTTACTCCCGAAAAGGAATATATTATGAGGTGTTCTTTTAAATGGAGCATTTAATGTCTGTAGATAAATTTTATATATTCTTTGATGAGTAAATAACATATTCACATTTGCCTTGGACTGCTGAAAATGTGACCAGGCCCTGTATTTTCTTGATTAAAAATGTCACTGTTTTCTTTTAACTTTTCATTTTCCTGAGGTTATCGTCTTGTTTTCAGCTGAATTATAAATAACCACTGTTATAGAAAGTCCAGTTTTTTAGTATTTTCTGTTAGATGGAAAGCACTGTTTGCTGGACTTCTCTGGTGCTTATCTATTCTCCAAAGACTTTCAGATATGTATTTAAGGTCAGAGATCCAGAGCGTTTAGGTAAGTTTATATGTGTTTCTCTACACTCACCTCAGCACAGCTAATGGGCCTCAGTCATCCCGAGTAGCACACTTAGCTGGAAATGGTGACTGAAGATATCTTCCACTACCAAAAGCCAAACCTCTTAAGCCAAAAGTTAGTGGTGACTGCTGAACCTCTAATTTATTCACTTACCAGTTACCCTATGGTTGAAGTACCTTAATTAAGTGGAATGAAGTCTTTCATTGCAGAGTATGGCAAAACCACTGTGCTGCGACTTAGACATTTTGTAACAGCATTCACAGAAGCCATTAATTAGAAACATAGAATCATAGAATGGTTTAGGTTGGAAGGAACCTTAAAGATCATCTTGTTCCAGCCCCCCTGCCATGGGCAAGGACACCTCCCACTAGACCAGGTTGCTCAAAGCCCCATCCAACCTGGCCTTGAACACTTCCAGGGATGGGGCCTCCACAACTTCCCTGGGCAACATCTTCCAGTGCCTCACCACCCTCATAGTGAAAAATTTCTTCCTGAGNCAACACCCCCAAGTCCTTCTCCTCCGCCCAGCCTATATTCGTGCTTGTGATTGCCCCGACCCCCATGCAGGACCTTGCACTTGGCCTTATTGAACCCCATGAGGTTCGCATGGGTCCACCTCTCAAGGCTGTCCAGGTCCCTCTGGATGGCATCCCTTTCCTTCAGCGTTTCAACCACTCCACACAGCTTGGGGTCGTCGCAAACTTGCTGAGAGTGCACTCAGTCCCAACATCTATGTCGCCATCAAAGGTGTTAAATAATAACAGTCCCAGTACCAACCCCTGAGGAACACTGCTCGTCACTGCTTGCCACTTAGACATTGAGCCGTTGACTGCAATTCTTTGAGTGTGGCCATCCAGGCAATTCCTTATTCCTTAGAAGAAGAGGACATCTACACTATCAAACAGGAGCAATGATGAACAAGGATGTCTTAACAGACACTTTGCTTCTAGATTCGGGCACCATCTGAAACACCATACCGTATCCTTGTATGAGAATGCAGGTAACAGTCTCAAACCCATCCTTGACGGAACTTTTCCATTTGGTGTGGAAGCCTGGTTACTCTATTGTTTTAAATGATGGGGAGAGATCCAGGTAGTGCCACATTTTTTGTAATAGCCTAGTGGTGCAAGCATTTGTCCAAGAAGTGATGACTAATTGACTTCACTGGTGGTAAAAAAATGCCTGTGGTCCTTTTGTTTAATTAGGGAACTAGGAGTCGTAGATTGCTCATTCAGTTTAGATACCTAAGACACACACTAGACTCCGAAATGCTTTTTCAGACCTCTCTTTTAGATGTCTGAAAGCAACCTCCTCCCTCTCAAATTGATGGAATTTTTGTTCCTTCACAACTTTTGAAAATGTTATCTCACTTCTCATGTGTGATATGAAGAAGTATGAATCTTAGGTTACCATATACCTTTCTAAAACAGAGTTATACAAACTTACCTGGGATAGCTGCTCAGTAACAGGGCAGAGGCAAACAGTTTGACTTTGTTTCTGTGCCTGTTCATGAGGGTCTCATGCTCTGAGGAGACCAATCTGTACCATTGGGTGGTTTTCAAATTTCTAATGAGTTCCTTAGTTAGCCAAATTTAACAAAGCTCTTTAAGTAAAATTGTCTCATTCTGCCAATTAGATGAAAACACTGCACAGAGGTATTTGGCTCCTCTTTACCTCGTTAAGACATGTATTTCATATGGTAGGGAATTTGGTCAACCCAAGGCAAAAGTTCTTTGTGAGAGGTTTGTAGGGTATCTACTGCATCATTACACGTTTCTTTGCTATGGCATAGGCTGATTTGTATCCTGTTCTTGTGGTGCTCAGAAAGACTGGGAACTGAGCCAAGTGTCTTATTACACATATGACTACAGAAAGGAGTACATTTGGGAAGAGAGAAACGTTATTAAACTGAATTATGTTATGCCTTCAGTTTTCTGCTTCAAAGCAACAAGCATAATACAGAATTAATTAAGTCAGGTTTGGGGCCTTTGTATTAAGGCAATGAGAAACATGAACTCACCATCTGGGAGGTGATTTCTACCAAATTTAAAAGAAATTCATTAATCTTAAAGTAATCACAGTTTTCTCTTAGTCTATCAGTACAAAAAACTCTGTTAGTCTGATTGCCTCTTGATCTTCGACACAGTTTTATACATTTATGCTTAGTTTGGCTCAGAATCACATATAAGGCTTATACAAAAAGATGGCTTCTCTAAATACTACCCCTTCAAATGCAATCTGATCTAAAGGTCAAGCTAAGTTCTTTCTTGTGATTCATCAAGAATAATAAGTTTCTGCAAGCCAAATTCTGGCCTTAAATTCACAGACTGACATTCACCTGTGCAAATAACTAAATGCAGGATTTGGTCTTGAAACAGATCCCGTGGGATACGACATTGTCTTCCACAGGGTTCTGCAAGGTCCAGGTCCCCTCAACCTATGTCTTGCTAAATAATCTATTTTTTCTCTAGAAGGGAAAATATATATTTTTTTGTTTGTTTCTAAAGCATCCAGAGAATTCCCTTTTATGTAATTTTTTCTAAGTCTGCCCACACTCTAGCCACAGAGCAGAATTGGGCATTTGTTTTAATACAAATTGGAACTGCTGCATTGCCCAACTTTCTGAGTGTTTTGATATGGTATTTCAATTCAGATCCATTTCTAAATATCTAGAGGATGAAAAATCTCAGCCGCAGTAGTCCTAAATAATGATTTATTTTTCTTAAACTTTTCCCTTCAAAACTTAGAAATAAATATGTTTGTTTCATGTTTTACTGGTTAAAAACTTGCAATTTATGTAAGTACTTTTGAAAACAATAAACTAAACAAAAACTTATAAAATGAAGAATACTTTAAATAATTTAAAAAATTATTAAACTAGCTGGTAAAAGTGTCAGCAGGAAGAATGAGTAGCACTAGCAATGATTCTACTGGGAATGTGGAGTAAGTTGAGGCAGGTTAGCTTGGCAGGAGTGATAATAAAGCAAATTATTTGGAACCAGAAATATGTTTGAACAATGAGAGCATAATTGATGATGAGTAACTAAATCAGCAAGAAAAATAAAGAAAAGCATTCAGTCATGAGCCTGGAGGAAAGGTGATCCACCCATAAGTTCTATCAGCAACACTAGTTTAATAAAACTTTCTACATTTCCCTCTAAAGCCTTCTTTTTATTATTTTTTTTAATTAATATATTTGTAGTAAATACCTTCACACAAATGAAGATTTTAAGATGCTTTGTGAATACAATCAAACCCTGTACTTGCCTGATGTTTTGAGGGGGGTTCTTGCAATCAGAATGTCACAGAACATTTGTTCCCAGTCTCATGAGCTTCCTCCTCAGTTTTGTGGTCTGCATTGCTTTAAAAGAAGTGGTTGTTGCAATGGTTGAGACCCCACAATTCAAGATCTAGGGCTTGATCTATTAAGTTGTTACTGGAATTAGAACAAAAAGCTTGAACTGGCATCACAAGTGAACTAGGAACCAGCTGTCAGCTTGAGCACAGTACAGATGGGGGGCTCACGTAGCAGCCAAAGTCACAGGTCATAAGCCATATTATATATTAACCTGGGAGTCTACATCACAGTTCGATGTAGTAAAACAATCCTCCAGAATGAGCGTGGCAAACACATGGGCTGCTGTGTCCAGGCCTGCACTCTGAATAAAGTTTCCTAGGAAGTCAGAAAGTAAAAGAAAGGCAGTCATTCAGACTTGTAAGAAAGCGTATTGCAAAGTTTTCGCGTGGTTGTGAGTTGAGTGCCTAGAGGGACAAGTGGAAACACCACCATGGACAATTCTTTGATGTGTTTATTCCTTCCCAAACATGGCTTTCATCTTGCTTCTTTCAGCTTGAGTCAGTTGGTTGCCATCTGAAAGGTTATTTCCTGACCTATGCTGATGCGATAGACGTAATGACAGCTGCATGAGCAAAGAACGAGGTAAATAGTTGGGTGTTATCATTCTGTTGTTGGTAAGTAAGACCATGGTGTCTTGCCCTCCCCTTCTCTCAGAAGTCTCATGTAAATTTTGAAAAAGAAGAAGAAAACTCCCAAGGTTAGCAAAGATCTCTGCAAGATGTTCAGAGAGAAAGAATAGCTGCACATTACTACTAGGAAGATATCTAGCAGACCATGTCTTACGTATTCCTGCTGCATGAGAAAGATGCTGGTGGTAGTGCTAGTGTACTTTGCTGCATCAAGGCTATAGGAAAGTCCAGCAGTTTCATCAGGAGTATTTCATGTGTGCTTATGGCCTGAAGGAAGTCTTTAAGTAGCCTCTGCACTGTGTCCTAGTTTAAACTCTGCTTAGGAGCCTTCTGTGAGGTCAGCTAATGTCACTTGTTGTTTGATTTTGGTGGTTACTTTTTTCTTTGTTATTTTGCCCAAAAGGAGAGGCTGGGATCAGGACAGTAGCTGGAGAGTACTCTGCCTACCTGTAAGCTCCAAATTGAAACCTTAGCCTATAAGCTCACCAATTCAGTTGTCAGTGCCATTCCATAGCCTAAATCTTAAGGAATTGGTTGCAGGTCTTGCAACACTATTTTGAGCAAATCAAACATTAGGCTCCACCCACTGGAATGACTTCGGTTTCCAGCTATTTTCTGCAACAACTTTTCAAGAAAAATTAAAGTTATTATTCAAAATTCTGAAACTACAACTCAGAGATTGAAGCATTATTAAATGCTTCCAAAGCTTTAAGCAACTTACTTTAATATCCATCAAGGGAGAGAAGGCCTTTCTGTTTCTCTGCTTTACTTATACTTCATGGACAACTCCTTCTTTGCAAGCTGTATGTTCAAAACAAAGATACAGCCTTTTAGTTGAATCTTTTTGAATATGCAGATGACTCACCAGCTGTTCTGTTTATCACCAAGACAATGTAACTGTGTGATTATGTCTCTCAAAGTAAATCCTCCAGTAGGCTGTTGACCCAAATCAACAATATTCGCTACAGATATCCTGACTTCAGATATCCTTAGCTGATCTTTACATCTTTCTAACTAAGGAAATCTTTCAGAGACACTCCCCATTGCTCTTGACAGAGTGAGCTGCCAGTTAACAGGGGAATAGTATACCTAGTCCTTCATTTAATGTGTTATCTCATGCAGATAGAGATTCATACTATCTCTGGATATATACATAATATACATAACCTAGATATGTATACAAACCCCAGAATTTGATCTCTGGGGTCTACTACTAATAGTTAGCTTCTGAATTGCAAAATAACAGCTTTTAGAAGAAAAGACACGAAACAAGGATCCCAAGCATCCACCGGAAAGCTGCTCAGTGCTTTGTGGAATGGCAGTCAAATGGTTCTGGCCTCCAATGTGCAAAGCTGATGTGGTCATGGAAAACACAGAATCGGATGTTTTAGGATGGCATGTTACTACAGATGTCTTAAGAAAGAAAGGGTCCAGCAGAAACTCATCTCAACATGATCTTTTTCAAGGTAATATCCTCTGTAATGATGAGGTGGTCATTTCCATACCAATTCGAGTTTTCTAGGATCATACTGTTTTTAATTATTTTATAATTCCCTGTCCTGTAATCTGAAGCTGTATGCAATGTTCAACTAAAGCTGTCTCTGCACAGTCTGGGTGAGCTTTGCGTTTCCGAACGAGTATTATCGGGATTCCATTCATTCCAGCTGGGGAATAGCAGACTGTGGGAACGGTTACAGGCAGAGAGGTTCCTCTCCTCCTCCTCCTCCTCCTCCTTCTCCTCCTCCTCCTCCCCTCTCTCTCTCTTTTAAACCTTTTTTCAGGATAAATATTTAAAGACCAGAATGAGGTAAAACTCCCATAGGGCTGGAAACACAGACAAGCTCACACCAGCCAAGTCTGCAAAGTAGCTTTTTTTTGCTGTTTTTCATTTCAATGTCCAAGCTTTAAAGATTTCCAGCTTTTAAATTGTCTTTGAAAAGAAGAGAAACCATATTATGGACTTTTTGGTGAACATAACATATTGGGTATTAATTTTAGTTCCAGGAGTTTATGCCAAGTAATTATTAGAATATGTCTTGGTGAATAATAATAATAATGATGATGATGATGATGATGATGTCAAAGAAACACACTGAGAATCACAGAATCATGGAATCACAGAATTTTCAGAGTTGGAAGGGACCTCTAAAGATCATCTAGTCCAACTCCCCTGCAGATGCAGGAATGCCTAGAACACATTACTCAGGACTGCATCCAGGCGGGTCTTGAAAATCTCCAGAGAAGGGGTCTCCACAACCTCCCTGGGCAGCCTGTTCCAGTGCTCGGTCACCCTCACCGTAAAGAAGTTTTTCCTTATGTTTGAATGGAACTTCCTGTGTTCCAGCTCGTGCCCGTTACCCCTTGTCCTGTCACTGGGAACCACTGAAAAGAGTCTGCCTCCATCCTCCTCCAACCCACCCAAGAATAAGAATAAAGCAGTTGAAACCTAGTTTTCACTTTATGATCAGTGGTTCAAATGCTCACACAAATGAGTTGTCGCTGTAGTTTTGCCAGCTTTTATCATTTTTGTCCTTTGGCCATATAGGCTTACAGTCAGGTGAAAACAATTTCCCTACTTCAATTCTTTGTAAAATACCACAGAGACAGCAATAGTTCTCGGGGGTTTTAAGGTCTCCCATGCAATACGGTACAATTGGTGAATAGCTTCTAATTCAGACTTGCCTTGGCCAAGTGTTTGTCAGTATGACCAGGTATTCTAGAAGTTGTTTTAATAGAATTCCTGTATCCCATATCTTTTAATCACTCACATGATACAAACACTTACATCCTATTTCTGTTAACATGAAATTATTGTTAGTAAGACTTCACTCCTCTCATCTGAACAAATTTTTTTTTGTAGAATACTAGGTTTCCCACTACTAATTCACTTGGTTTAGGTTTAGTATGGGAAAGTTTAACACAATGCTAAGACTCTATCAAGAAAAAAATTACTAATGTGATTTTAATTTGTGGAAGAAAAGAAGCATGAATGGGCTTGTTGAGAAATTGTCGTGGGTCATATTTAGACTTCTGCTACAGTAGTGGAGAATCATGCAGATGACACAGCCTGTTGCCTAGTTTCCACTTTCATCTGTCAGAAATTCCTATCATCTTTTCAGTTTTTAAAAGAACTTAATTTCTATTCTGATACCAAATAGAGATAAATTTGTCCAAAGCTTCTTTTTTTCGTATGCAACTTGGATTTCAGTCTTTGTCAGAGGTACCTGTTTCAGGGTCCTCTTTGCCATCCATGTTTCTACCATTTTTTCCTATTTCTTTTCTCTCTTCACCCCATCAGCAACATAGGAATTAAGCTGCAGTAAAATCTTGTTCAGTCTCATAGTGTTTTCCACTGACTGTGAACTCAGAAATTGGACTGTATTCAACTCTCCTATGCATGGTGGAGGAATGCAGTATATTGATTCTTCGGGTGTAAACCTGTTATATTTCCTAGCAACTTCCATTGAGGGCAGAATTAGAAAATACCCTTCCAAATGATTCAAGGGTAAGTGTTAGATTGCAAGCCATTGGACAAAAACATGTTTATGCCTATACTAGGGCACTGAATGTGCTCCAGACTGTTTTGCAGCACTAACTGGCACACTACACCCTGTGTCAATACCAGTAAAGTCTCCTACCCTGAAGGGGGTGCCTGCCAGCACACATCCTATTTAGGAACGGTCGTTCCCAGACTGTGAACAGAAATAGTTTGGGTAAGGGTTCTTCATCCCCATAATGTAGCAGACAGTCCTGTTTTATGCTTCTGTAAAAATGAGAGTTCTGTAAAGTGCAGTAGCAAGAATTCTGATGGAGAGAAAAGATATGTAAGGGCCAAACTGTGCTGCATACCATCCTGACAGCATACCAGCAAAATTAACTAGCGTGGCCTGGCTCTATTTGTTTTACTATTAAGGATGTAGCCCCTGAATTTTCTGGGCTGACCATTGAAACTTTCCCAGATTTGTATCCCAGAATTACTAAGGATAGTTACCCGATTTATGTCCACAAGCCAAGCAAACTACCTTTTCACAAATCAGAATTAACAAAATAAACCATCAGCACTTTTTTCCTCTCTTCAGATGAATTTCACTTCTCTACAGAAAGCCCACGCAGATTCTATGCACCATTTCAATTCCATTTGCTCACCATGGGAAGAATCTCACCCACCAGAGTTCAGACTTCTTTTTCATTACATTGAGAATGACATTACATTTCATGACATTGAGAGTGACATTACATTTCATGACATTGAGAGTGTCCCTTGGGAGACAGTCCTGAAGGGCAAAGGTGCCCAGGAAGGCTGGTCGTACTTTAAGAAGGAACTCTTAAAAGAACAGGAGAAGGCCATCCCCATGTCCCGAAAAATGAGCTGGTGGGGAAGAAGAGAGCCTGGCTAATTAGAGAGCTTTGGCTGGACCTCAGGAACAAAAGGAAAGTTTACACTCTGTGGAAAAGGGGGTTGGCAACTTATGAGGAATACCAAGATGTAGTGAAGCTATGCAGGGGGAAAATTAGAAGGGCCAAAGCCCAAGCAGAACTCAGCTTGGCCACTGCAGTTGAAGATAATAAGAAGAGGTTCTTTCAGTATATCAACAGAAAAAGGAAGACTAGGGACAATGTAGGCCCAGTGATGAATGAGGTAGGAAC
>VYXH01002509.1:77766-92159 GCA_013397275.1 Burhinus bistriatus | reverse complement strand
ACAAGCCAGCAATGTGCCCTTGTCGCCAGGAAGGCCAATGGAATCCTGGGCTGCATAGGGAAGAGTGTGGCCAGTAGGTCGAGGGAGGTCATTCTCCCCCTCTACTCGGCACTGGTGAGGCCACAACTGGAATACTGTGTCCAGTTCTGGGCTCCCCAGCTCAAGCGGGACAGGGAACTACTGGAGAGAGCCCAGCGTAGGGCAACAAAGGTGACTGGGATTGGAGCACCTCCCTTCTGAGGAAAGGCTGAGAGAGCTGGGACTCTTTAGCCTGGAGAAGAGAAGGCTGAGGGGAGACCTTATTCTTGCTTATAAGTATCTAAAGGGTGGGTTGCAGTAAGATATCCCCAAAGTTATAACTTGTTTTTGTTAGTTCCCTCATTAACTTCCCTATTCTAGCTTTCTGGAATAGAAATAAAACTATTAAAACTTTTAAAACTATGTGGCATATATTTATGTCATTGTATTCTTAAGCAATCCAGTCATTTCCACAGACCTTTTTAAAAAGCCACATAAAAAAACAACAGCAACAAGCTAAAATAAAGTATATCAATCACAAAAATAACTTTCAGATAATTTTAGCCATTAGTATTTTTCCAAAAAGAGGATTGTTTGTTTCAGTGTATACATGAATTGTCCATAAATATATCTCTGATCTAAGTAATTTTTATTCAATGTGAAGGTAAATTCAACCATATCTTGTCTGCATTCACAGAATAATTGCTCATTTAAATACTGCTTAGAAAATAAATCTGAAACTTGGCCCTGATTCAGCAAAGCACTAGCTAAGTACTTAAAAAATTTCTTAAGTCCTTTATCCTAATTATTTAGCTTGGTACCTTTTTGCAACTAATATAATTTCTTAGTTACATGTGATTGCAAATGCTAGTCTATAAATTTTTCAATATAGCTAATGATAATGACCCCACCATACTGGTTTGAGCAAACCAGTGTTTAACTTCTACCTATTTTTAGGACAGCAGTACAGATCCTGGGCTGAGTACAAAAGGATACAGTGTAGCCCATATTTATTCATGGAATCCCATTGGATTCAGAAAATTGCACAGGGATATCTGTTATTTCCTCCTCTTGAGTTCTGATCAATTCCTCTCAAAATGAAGCTGCCATGTATTTCAGTGACAACTGGGTGAGGATAAATTTTTGTTTAATTGATTTAAACCATAAGTACATCATACTAACATTGGCCTTAGCTGACTTGTAGTTTTACTTCTTTGCAGTTAGGCTAATGAATACCCAACAAAAAACATTTAAAGGCTCTGAATCATCTTTTCTCCCTCTTTAAAAGAGGAACCAGCATCAAATGGTCAGCTCTTCACAAGCTGCTCTCTAAAATGATGGTGCATTTCTTGTTACTCTACTGATTTCTTTCTTTTCCTGAATGTTGCACAAAATGTGTTTAAACCGAACTGTATTGTTTACTAGGGTTAGTCATGCAATTAAGCAAGTGCATGCAATGAAATGCTTGTACATAGTCATTTATTTTGCAGGGCTGGAGTTTGACACAGAGGAAGAAGTGCCAAAGGCTTTCATACACTAGTTCCCTCTATGAAAAACATGTTACAATGAACTGAACTGTTTGTTGGACGTTGCGTATGAAGCTCCTGTTGGCTTTAGTGGGAGCAGTACCCCCACTGACACCTAGTCATGATACAATCACCACTGGCAAATCCAGCTCATGCACTTGTGCTGAGGTTGTTTTTCAGGCTTTATGATGACAAGAAGTCCTAAAGGAGTTAATGTTAATATGCATGGTTCAAAATGCTGGGATGAAAAGGGTTACTGTGTTAAAAAGACTAACCATTCGCAGAAGAAAAAAATGTTTTTATTTTTAAAACACCAACACCTTAAAGATTAATTTTTTAAAAATTAAAATGGATCTTATGGAGTCTAGTAGCAGCAGCAACAACAGAAGACTCTGAGATCAATCTCAAATACAACTGTAAAAAATATATATAGAACAATTTTACAGAGACATGAAACTTGAAATGAACTTGGATTTGAGTATTGTTCCAAGGATCCAAATAGTAAACTCAAAAAGCTATTTTTTTACAATGGAGACATCAACAATGTTAACAATAGCAGCTCTGCTTCAAAGTTCTAACAAAAGCCTTAAATGCTTGTAAAATGTTAATAACTACTAAGGCCATTTGTTCACTACTGGAAAAAATAATTTCATTTCCATGTTTTCTCCTCAAATCATTTAGGTTGGGCTATACTTGAAGTGCTGACCACAGTAAGAACCCCAGACATATAAAAGAACCTGAGCAGTTATGCTACCTGCCAAAGACAACTGTTAGTTTAAGAAGTAGTATGGTGAAAGCACATCACACCACTTGCTGGGGTCAGACAAATGCACACCATTTAAAGAGAGAGAGAATCCAACCATAACTTAACTAAAATCTTGAGAAGCTGGTGTGAGTCTCCTATCTTTTTTCTCTTCAATTGAAAATTGGACAGAAATAAAATCAAACTGATGTTTTCCTGCTAGGTGAGCAAATAACAGACCAGTACATAGAGCGAGTGGTACCTGAAGAGTTGCTTTATCACTGGCAATTCTGCTTCATTTCCAGTTACCATTGCTCTGAGGCTGCAAAGTGATTATTTCCCTGGTACTGAAGTACAGGGGTATTATGCTTAAACACCATAGTAAGCATAAGACCTATACGTATCCTAAGAGTTTTCTTCTTAGTCGTCCATGGGATGTATCACTGTCTTCAGTGAAGTTGTTATGTGAGGAAAGATTACAAATCAAGCAAGGACCTTCGTTCCAAAATGTATTATCTTTCTGCGCCTGAAGATAACCTGAATGATTCTGATGCATGTATCACAAGTAAATCAGTGGCTTTAAGTCCATATATTCTTTTCCCTCTCACTGTAAAACTTCTTTAATGTCTGATTCAACTGGTCAAAAAAACCCTGAATTAGTTCTTTTTGAAGACACATTGTATTTTTGAGAGACCACTCTTCTGCTGATGAGAAGAAGATCTTAATGCAGTTTCTTCTCTGTCATTCTCATGCCATGCTTTTCTGTATTCAGTGTCTCTTACTCTCAGACACTGGAAATCATATAGCCAGTAAACTGATGCCATTTGGCCAATCCAATAACTATATATACAGGGGGAAATACAGGATGTCCCACAGCTTGCAACCCCAGTGCCTGGACTGACTGAGGCAGTACAGAGCTAATCGCAGGGTTTGTATGCAAGGAAAAGTAAAGGGCAAAAACTGAGGGAGATTTTTTTTGAGGAAGAGAGGAGAGGTGGGACATTACCAGAAAGGCCTAACAGTTTATTCAAGAAGAGACAATATGAAGAACTGCTATTACAGCCCTGAAGTTTACTGTTGTGTAAAGGTGAGAGGAAATAAGTTTAAGTAGACAGACAAATCAGGATCCTGGTTATCCCAGCTCTTTCAGGAGGAAAAAAATTGCTGATATTAAAAAAAAAAAAAATAATTAAAAAAAATTAAAAGAAGAAGGAGCATAATTTGGGAATCTGTAGAAGGAATGCAATAGGAAGGCAGAGTTTGCTCACGTGAGAGAAGACACTTGGTGAAAAAGACTGAAGCCCCGTGCAGCAATAGATGCAGGATTGTCAGTGCAACAAGCCTTAGGAAACCTGAAACACTCTCGTATCTTAGCTACTAACTCTTCACATTGAGCCATGGTGAGCAATACTTTACACATGATCTAGTTTTTCTATACTGGATCCAAATAAGCCATCATTTCCCTTTAATGTGGATTTATAGGAGTTTATTACTTCACTTAAACCTGTTACATGCTGCAGCCCTTTTGTGGTCAAAGAATCCAGGGCTCACTAGTCATTCACATGCCCTTTTCTAAGGTGAATTTATATCATTTTGCCAGCAAAACAGAGAATAGCAAAATATATTGCAATGATATTTCCCAGCTTTGGACTTCAGCCTAAGCTTTGGGCTAAAACACGAGATTTTCCCCAGTTATTCTCTCCTTTTCTATTTCTGTTGCTGTTGCTAATGACATGAGCCAGAGTTGCTATTAATTTCAGCATTTGTCAAATGACATCCTCCTCCTAAAGTCCCAGATGAAGAGCAAGATACTGCTTGTAAACTAAACAGAAAGCACAACCAAGTTACCACTGAGCAAGCATTGTGATGTAGGAGGAACTGAGAGCAGAAGAGAGAGGCTGAAGGAGAAGAATATGAATGACGGTAGCTGGAAGCTGCATTTTTACCAAGGCCCCGTTCCCTCAGTTCAAAACACACTACAGCTGGATGATCCACTCCAGGATGTGGAATATATAGAGATTTGGCTTGGAAATTTTGTGACCTTCCTGGGCAAGTGTTCTCCATAAGGTTACAGATATCTCAGAGGAAGCAATTAAATCCCCAATATTGTGCTGACATAGATGTGTTCATCTGGTTTGTACTTAATAATGCTCAGCTGCAGTAGTCACAAATGCAGTAGTCACAAGTACAGTAGAGAGGTGTGCAATAAATGGAGTTGTGGCTGTCCAGTCTTCACTACCATTTTGGGTTGGTTTTTTTCAAGTTCCATATCTGAGCTTTGCCAACAAAGGTGGATGAATTGCTGGTTCCAGTTTGTAGTTATCTGTACTCCTGGTTTCTTTTTACAGAGCTCTGTTGCCTTTGACAGCCTCTTGCTTGAATGAAACCAGAACACAGTGAGAAACATGGGTAAACTATCTATTTCTGAACTGTCCGAGGTCATCAAACAAAACCAAAAAAATGTCTCACAGAATTTCCATCTGGAAGCATGAATTGGCTGAGCTGGATGCACAAATGTTGTCAAGCCTTCCCTTAAGTCTCGCCAGGATATTAACTTTGAAATAAAGCCTAGTTTTTCTGAGTTCTGTTTTGAAGATTTCTGTGCTGTTCAGAATGTCTGTCTTGTCGTTATTTTTAAGAAAGAGGTAAAAGCCAAAGAGTGGAATTTGGAAATATATGTGTCATCAGCTCAATTATATTGTTGCCTAGAAGTGAGCTGTGTTGGCACATAAGACTAATTTATGGCTGTAATTATATGCATAGGACACTCATAATACCTTTGTCTGATCCCTCTAGTAGCTACAGCTACTAGAAGAATATCTGTCCCATGTAAACTCAGCTGTTGGTGACCCTCTGCAAACCCCATTTCTGCATCCTGCTTTAATATAACATAGAAGAAAGAGATTTGGAGGGTTCGTGAGGAACATTTCAGAGAGCTCTCCCTGTAATAAGGGTTTCTAAAAACTCATACCAAGTTTCTACCATCAGGGCCACATTACTGCCATGTAAAAATTTTACCACCAGGTTGTAAACCACTAGAAATTAGGGAATTCACTCAGACCCAACAGCAACAGTGTGCAGCCCTCACTGCCAGTACTATCATACAACAGGAATCACCAAATGTCTTGATCCAATGCCCACCTAAGTGAATAGGAAACTTTCTGTGGGTTTGAGGGAGAGCTGGTTGAGAAAAGAAAGAGAGGTCCAACAGTGATTTATATATTAACGTGGCTAGGTAAATTTTCAAACTTCAAGTCATAAGGCTTCTTGTTTTTGTGGAGAGGACATATAGTTTAGTGACTAAACAGCGTTATTTCTTTTTTCTTAATAGCATCAAAACATCTGTTGGATGAGGATTAAACACGCATACACACACACACACAAGCAAAATGTCACAACATTTATGCTAAAACCTTGAGGTGCATACGCTAGCCAGTTCTTTTTAGAAATTTTTTTTCTGATTGGTTTTCCACTGTTCTTTGAGAAACAAGGTCTTCTATGGCTCACATTTTGCACTATGATTCATCACTTTGAAACATCAATCATGTCTGGATTGTTGAAAAGCATGGTGTTTAAAAAGAAAAAAGTTTTGCCTGAAAATTTCAAACTAGGTGTTCTCTGCTCGCATTTTCATGGAGACATTTCTTTATACACAGTGCTAAAAAAATATTCAACCAACCCTTCACTCAGTCAAGCTCATCTCAGTTCATGGAAGTGAAGCAACCTACTCCCAACCTAGCTTTTGTTCATTGCAAGGATATTATCTATCAGCTGAATTCAGATTAAAACATCAACTGGAAAAAGATATGACAAGATGCAATCAAAATTAGTAAGAAACAGAAAACAGATCTGACTGATTTTTTATATGTAGGCTAAAAACATGACAGAAAAGCACTTGCCTTAGAAAGTATTAGTGACTGGTGAGCAGGGATGAATAACAGGGACTACGTACTTATATGATCATCAAGAGTTTGTCTTGAGGTGCTATCACCTTCCTAACAGTGGCTGTTAGTGAGCCTTGGCTCCAGTGCAGCAGCAATCCCCGGATGAAGAGTCTGAATTATTTGTGTTCCTTTGTTTCCAGCTGCTTCTACAGGCCCCCAGGCTTTTTCTGTAAGCAAATACCTATATTAGCAGCTGGAAACAAGGGTAGCCAAAGTTGTTCTATGTACGTCACAAGCAAGTGGACCACCAGTGGTTCATTCACAAACCACAGCGTGGGAGCCTCTGAGAATACACGTAGAAAACATACGCAATTCATGGATGGAAACAGACCGGTCCAAGTAGGGAAGCTGGAGCAATGCAGTTACATGATAGCTTCATGTGAGAAAAGCGAGCACACGTGGGCCATCGCTAATGAGAGAGTTAAATCCCTGTTAGTCCCTCTGGTAAATGCAAGCCGACGGTTTTGGGTCAATACAACATGATTAAGTGCATCAAAATGAAAGTTTAGTCTATTCCCTAGCAAAGGAACGACCTGTATGGGCCCAGAACAAAACAAGTCTGCATTGCTAAACTTTCAGAGCATCTACCCTAACTCTGTATCAGTAGAAGTCATTGAACCAGCGAACATTTAGAATTTGCTCAAGTCATGCAGTCCCTGCAGTAAAAGCTATAGCAAACAATGCTTTTCAGATCTCCATGTTGTGGATAACATACACAGGCTTCATGGTAGGAACACAAAGTTTTATGTTTTACTTGCGTATTTTTATGACTATTTTGATGTTTCTCCTCTCTTAGCAGAATATCTGACCCTAACAACCCTCTGGAGGACTACTTGAGCCTGACCTGAATCCAGAACCCAGTAAGACTTTTTCTGTATTCTAGGTCTATGCTTCTGCTGCCAGGCTGCCTTATTCATTCAGCATTTGGAAGACGCTTGGAAGAGTGTGCTAATATGCTTGTGTGTTGTTACTTCATTAGGTTATGCCTCTTTTGCTTTCAGATTACAATGTCTTTCCAAATTCTGAGAGTTCAAAGTAAATACTGTTTATGAGCTCTTAGACTGGGATTCATGGCAGCTATTTTTAGTTGTAAAAGTAGAGCAGCTTGTCTAAGCTGGCCATCCAGAATCCTCCTTCAGGGAGAGACAAGGCCCTCCAAAAGGCAACTCACTCCAGCCGAAAATGGATGCCTAAAATAAATGGGATGAATCACCACCCAGAAGCTTCTGCTGTTTTCCACTGATAGTAGAGGAAGCTTGGGCAACTGGCTTAGAATACAAGCCTAACTCTGTCTAAAGTTAGTTGAGATGCATAGAAACACTTTACCATATTTTAACTGTTCATTATGCAGATCTTGAAACTTTGGGAAAAGTCTCACAGGTAACTTTCAAAAGCCACTAGATGAGGTAAAGAGCTGCACCCGCTATATATTCAACAGAAACCAACTTACTGTTAGAAATTATTCAAGAGACAAACAGCAAACAGACCAGCCAAAAGGAAGTAGAACATGGCAAGTTACAGAAATTCTACCACAGCATGTTGTGGATGCTAAAAGTTTACATGGGTCCAATGGGAGATTGGAAAATTTCAAGACAGAGAAATCCATGGAAGGTTACATATATGCCACACACCATTAGGAAGCCACAGAATCACACATTGTGACAGGCTGAAAGATTGCTCTAAGGATGCTTTGCTGAATTTATGTACCTTGCTCTAGCCATCTCCTTTCAGCCACTGTTGGAGTGAGAGTTAGACAACATTGGTCTGACTGAGTATACCTACTCAGACCAGATTCTCATGCATCTACTAGCCCCATTACCAGTTCTTGATTCACGGCTAGGAATTATCACATCTGAAGAGCAGTCATGCAAACTAAAATTAAAATACTTACCAATTAACATTAACTATCAATAAAGTTTCGTCTCTGGTAATGATTTAGGCTGAAGCTGTTCCTGAAACTTTATCCATAAAACTGGCAACAATAATTGGCTACTTTTATTGACTGTACATACCTTCTGAGTGTCTGTATACCCCTATTTATGCTTAGAAGATCATAAAATATGCTCAGCTGAACATTTCTTTATACTCAGTCTTTTTCTCATTATCATCCATTCTTCTTTTTTTTTTTTTTTAATGAACTACAGTAAGTTTGGATGTGCTACTCAGCCTCAATCTACTATTTTTGTTGTCCAGCCTACTAAAAAACCACATGAAACAAGGGAAAACTTAAAGCTTTTATGTGGTCACCACCACCTGAGCCAAACCAACTTCTTGGTATCTTTGGACCCTGAGCATCTGGGTTTTAGCATTACATCCCGTAAAGGAGAGAGGTAATATCATAGGGTGCAGACAAGAAAAATAGGAACAAAACAAAGCTTTAAACGTAAAAATTCTGAATCAAAATTTTCAGACTGTAATGACCCTGTTATATGATTGTTTGGGTTAGTTTTCAGTAGAAGTTGTGGAATATTGCAACAATAGTCAACTGTACTACTGGGGTTTGTGGGATGTTTCACTTTTTCTCTTTAGACTGAGAATTCATCGCAAATATGCTCACAAAGACTTTAAGTACCTGTGAGTATCAGGGGTTCCCACCAGCTTGGACTAGGCAGATATTCTGCCCCTTACTTCACACTGTGTACTGCAACAACACATTACCATGCCTGTTACATCACTGACATCAAGTTACTATCAAGTAACTTCATATACCTCCTAATGAAACCAGAAACAGCGCAAATAGAAAGGGGCAAAAAAATGGTGACAAATCATGACTGGGTATGATTTTTGTGTGAAGAAGAACACATTTGAACAGTTCAGGGAAGGTCAATTTTTTTATCTGTTTGTTTATTCACTTCTGTAATACAGGATGAAGGGGACATCTGACAAAATAAAACAGCAAATCATTAAAAGCTGTTGAAAGTAGGAAATACATGGAAATAAGCATTTTTTGAATAATAAACCCGGTATTACCAACTTGTTACCAAAGGACTACCAACTACCTGAAGGAGCAAACCATTACAGGACTCATGGAAGGGTTAAGCTTTATGTGAATTGTACAAAAGACCCTCTCACATAACACATGGTTAAATTTTGGGGTCTTATTCTTCAGTGAATAAGCAATCACCGGGAAACAGGGCTAGGAACTAATTCGCCTTTGGGCATGTTTTACTATAATTCTCTATTTCATGGTTTTCTTGTAGATTCTTCTCAAAATTTTGCTCACAGACAGCGCCAGAGGTAAGATACTGGATTAAGTGAATTTTTGTGTGCTCTAATAGGATTGTGCCACAAATCCTTTACAAATTATTTGGTTTCTTATCAACTGTGAACCCTGTTAACACCTGTAAAGACTGTTAAAAATGTCATGGCAGTTTTCAAAAGTTACCTGAACTTGATCCAAAGGAAAAAAAATCCCACTGAAGTAAATGAGAGAACATATGTGAGGAGAGTTAAAAAATGAACAGAACTTTTTCACTTGCTTTTGTATATCACTTTTTACCTTCATTAGAAATTATCTAACTAGACTATACCATTAGTGTGACTAATTTGATCTTTAAGAAGTATTTCTACACCAGAGAAACTCTTAAATTTAACTAATCAGTAAGACATGACAGCATTTTACAGTTTTACACAATATTAAACTAGAATAGGTCTAAACCAAGGACAGGGAGAAACACATCCAAGGGAACATGAGATAAATTAAACTAAATACAAGAAGCAGTACATTCAACGCAACACAGAGGTGAATGACGGCTAATCCACCTTCTTTAAGGGGATCAAGAGACCTGAGATGGTATTCTGCATCCAGTTATAAACAGTACATTTTTGGAAAGATGTAGATTACCTGAGAGAATGTGGAGGAGAATAGAATAAAGAGTATTTAAAAAAGTTACAAAGAAGCTCGAGGACTTTGTTTTCTTTAGAAGAAAGAAGACCAAGAAGGACACGACTGTAGCCCTCTGATACATAAAATACTGTAAATACTATCATGAAAAACTGTTTTTCAGGCAAACAAAAGAAAGATCAAGAAAAAATCTTACTGTGACTACAGAAAACTTTTTGGTTAGATATTAAAGAAAATGTTCTAATCAAAAGGCACTGAAACACTGGAATAGGCTACTTCAATATGCTGTGGTATCTCTTGGATAACTTGCAGAACAGTTCAGAAAAATATCTGTCAAGTACTTGCAACGATAGCTGATTCTGCTTCAGAACAGTTCTGTATCACAGAATCATAGAATAGTTTGGGTTGGAAGGGACCTTAAAGATCATCTAGCTCCAACCCCCCTGCCATGGGCAAGGACACCTCCCACTAGACCAGGTTGCTCAAAGCCCCATCCAGCCTGGCCTTGACCACTTCCAGGGATGGGGCCTCCACAACTTCCCTGGGCAACCTCTTCCAGTGTCCCACCACTCTCAGAGTAAAGAATTTATTCCTAATATCTAATCTAAATCTACCCTCTTTAAGATAAGACGATGTCCCATCGTTCCCTATGGCCCCCCATGTTTATCATTTTGTGGTACACTCCTGGGCAGATGAATCCCAAGGGAAGATTTCATGTGCCTAGTGGGAAATCCCAATGGGCTATGCCAAGGAGCACAACCAAGAATTTAGGACATGGAAAGCTCATGTACTTGTAGATACACTGGAAAAACTGTAACATGCCACACAAGCAGCTTTTGTGATTCCCAAACCTGGTATGTATTCATCATTCAAAACTAACATGACACAGATGCCAAAACCTACATTGTTTTCTGTGCTGATTTATATTGTGGTTAAAATAGAGTAAGCGCCTACATTTTCATACAAAATATTGAATTCATATACAAAAACTCAATATTTTTGTCTTTCGAGTTAGTGAGAAGTGATGTCTTTTGAGATGTTTTAAGAATGTGATCCAGCTACCTTCAAGACTGACTGGCATTCAGCAGTCTTAGCTGAGAAACAAAGAACTGAAAAGGCCTAAAAGATGAAGGATGAAGACTTAGTGGCAGAAGCTGGGGCATTATCATAGACATTACTCAATGTTTAGGACCATCTTTCTGTTTCCATCAAAATACTGAGATTTAAGTAATTTTCTACTTCCTATCAGTTTTTCATCAATTTAAATCTCAATTCTCATGGTTTTTCTAATACATATAGTTTAAATTGCCTTAAAATCAGCTCCATCTGAATTTCTTTAAACAAATATCATAAATATTACTGACAAGTGGGAAGGTCTGCTGTTTCATGATACTGTGTAAGAAAGGACTGATGAAAAGAAAATTATTTGTTTAATTCACCTTTAATTAGTAATTTTCAGTTTCTTCCAACAGTAACAGGGAAGATCACTTCCCTTGGACTATTAAAGATATAATAGTAAGCTGAGTTTTTTCTATGTTAGCCTTATTAGAATTAATCATTATTATGATACTGATTTTTCAAGAAATGTCACAATGCGGTCAGGTACCACATAAAAAACACATAAAAAAAGAGAAGCCACTGTTAATCCAAGAGACCAAGCAGTTCATTTGTTCTATGAGAGCTTCTGCTCTGTCACTTTTGGGGTGATTAGTTTCTTGTCAGTCTGATGATGGCACTCCAGGTAAGATTTGGACTGGGTGCAGCTATACAAATCACTGTGGGAAATGACCTACATAATGGTGATAGCATCAATGACACTGCAGCCAGCAAAAGTCACGGAGTCTGGCAACAGTTTCAGGATAGCAGGAACGAAGATAATTACAAAAAGTCATACAGGCAGATAAATAGAGTCAGTAAGAAGTGTGGAAGTTGTACATGAAAGGTGTATTTCTACATCAAGTTGAAAACCGTTGCAAAAAACTAAGAGTAGAGTATTTCAGTTGGAAGGAGCCTACAATGATCACCTAGTCCAACTGCCTGACCGCTTCAGGGCTGACCAAAAGTTAAAGTACATTGTTAAAGGTGTTGTCCAAAGGCCTCTTAAACACTGACAGGCTTGGGGCATCAACCATCTCTCTAGGAAGCCTGTTCCAGTGCTTGACTACCCCATTTCCAGTTAAACTGCTTTATTCAGCAGTATCAGTATTTATTTACCAGTGCCAGTAGTGTGCCAGTACTTCAGAGTCTGTGACTTCAGTTCTCCTTGACACATTTCATCAATTTTCCAGTTCACTTGTTATATATATACCACTAATAAATTGTCTATAAATAAATTAGTGCATGCAGCATGTTTAAACTTCAACTTAGAGGAAGAATTTTAAAATGCAACAAACCCATCAGTTTTTATATTTGACTGAAATCTTGAGACTTTACACATGCTTCAACCTCCCTTCTCTAGCCACATTAATGTTGAGCACCTTGGAGGTTGGCAAACCTGAATGGACACTGGGAAATACAATGGTTATGGGGCTTTGTGGGGCACAATCAACTCTTTAAGCTTCCTGTTTCAATCTACAGCCAGGTCAGGGGTAGCTTATATCATGGTTTGGCACCAAAATAACTGTTTTAGAAAGCTCGTAATTGCATCCCCCTTTTCTATACAAACTTAAAGACAAGAGAACTAAGAGGTGTCCATGCCTTGTAATACTATGGTTTTGAAATGGAGGTTGTAGGAGGAAGGAGTCTAATTGAAATAAAAATTATTATTATTATCTGCAAGGGTGAAGCAAATGAATGAATTAATTTGTAATGGTTCTCCAGGGTTGCTCTGAATTCCTTCAGTTCTCTGTTCTGCTGATATAGTAAGGGCATTCAACTCTATTCAAGTCAGTGGGCAACGAAGGCATTCAGGGCTTGATCTTGCAAAAGCTGTTATAAAAGTATGCATGTTTTTGGAATCCCAGGAATGTGCAAAGATTTAGAATTTATACTTCTGAGATTACAATTTTTAACCCAATTAAATCTGACTGTGCCAGATGCAGTAGCTGAAATTATAGATTTGGAAGAGTTGTTTTGAGGATGTTCCAAAGTATATGTAAATCAAGTACCATGATTATTTTTAAATGGACCGAGAAGCATTTTGTTTTGTTTAACTAAAGTTTTCTAATACCACAAATTTTTTTATGTTTGCATGTGTGTTTAGCTAGGCTATGGACTACACCTACATTGTACAGTGAAGCACCCAGGAAGGAGCAAAAATGTAGAGAGATTGTAGGCATCACTGCAGTTTCCCAATCACAGGATAAGTGAGGAAGGCAGTATGAATTGTACAGCATGTTCAGATGTGTAGCTGAAGCTCATCCAGACTATTCAAACCTCTGGAGACTTGAGGCTGAAAATATCTTGAACAACTCTCCTTCTGCAAGATCTATTATGCTTCATTAGGCTCAGTACTGGTAACCAAATAGAGCACATTAATCCACTAATCCCGTGAGTCAGAAGGCTGAAATAAGAGTGGATGTGTTAAGATTATTTTGATACTTACAGTTTTTGATAAAACTGGGTTATCCTATCACTGTGGCAACCACTTTCCTTATAGAAACAGAAGTTATCCTCTGTCACTAAGGTAATTTCATTCAGAAGATGAGCTCTGTTCAGAGCTTTTAGCAAGACTGTGTGTGTCTTGGAGACACAACATGGCCCTATCTATATTATCCCCAGCTTTATAAGAGCAGAGAACACGTTGAAAAATGCCAAAAGGCATGTTGAACAAACCACAATTGAGTTCCCTCTCTATCAGTCTAAGTGATGTTTTCGTTGCAGTTCAGGGTAAGAGATGGCTCACTGCAAAGCAAAGACGTGAGCAAATTCCTCAGCTGAGTTTACCAAAAGTTTGCACTCCCCTCCGAGCAGTAAAATACAAAATTCCAGTGGTAAATTAATTACTTAGGTATAAAACTATGCCTGCCAATAACTCAATCCGTCTGTGTCATTGTGGGAGAAACAGCAAGGGTGAAAGTCAAGTAGAAAGACTTTGCAAGAACCTGTTCACTGAACTGATCACTTGGACGTGGATGGATAGGAGACCAGAACTCCCAAGAGGTCCTCCAAAGAAACTAAGGATTTACTATGGCATCTTCAGTTTCCTACAGAACAGTTTTAATTTCCAGCTAATAATCCTATGAAATGGGTCTTTACAGATGACAGAACCTGTTCTCAGGCTGATACACCTGTCATCATGCATCTGTCTTTTTCTCAAATCAAAACACTGAAGGCACCACATCTCCCTATGCCTTCTCCTCAGACTTGTTTCTATACAC
>VYXH01002509.1:23019-58951 GCA_013397275.1 Burhinus bistriatus | reverse complement strand
ACTGCGAACCCAGCCGTTAAATACTAGGAGCTCAAACAATAATCTTTCTAATGCACTGAGCTAGCTTTGTTCCCACCCAACTTGCCTATCTCCCCTTTCACTTTATTATTTAAGGATCTATTACCACGGGTTTGTACAGCAATTTAATCATACAAGGCCTGGTCCTGTGAGGTGCTGAATACCTTCATCTAACACTTACCACACATCACTGGAGGAATGTTTTGTCTTTGGCTACATTTTCAGCCTGGCTGTTTCCCTGTCTTTTCCACATCTAGTGGTGCTACATGATCCATTTAAAGGGCGCCTTCACTGTTCTTTGTATTCCCCATACATAGAATTATTAAAGGAACTGATTTAGTAAAGTAACTATTTTAGTGAGGTAATTAAGCATGTTTATAAGTTTAAAAGCAGAGAGTATTTCCACAGACTTCAAGGGAACTATTCATAAGTTTAATGTTATTAATTCAATTACATTCCAGCCAAAATGAGCTCTTTATTTTATTCCCTGTTTATGGCACACAGGTCCCAAGGAAGCCGGTAGTGCTAGGGATTCACAAAGCTGCAAGGGAGCCTGTGACATCCATTATGTCACACAGTCCCTACACAGCAAAATAAACATCACTGAAGCCATAAAACCAAATCGTCTTATACTACTAAGGCACTTCAAAAGGCTTTCAAAAGCACTGCACAAAACAGATGGATTAAATTATGGCATGTTGTTCGCAGAGCCGCAAATACATGTCAGGAAGATCAATTCCTTGTCTGAAAGAATTTATCACCTGAAATGCAACTATCTGTAGGGAGAACCATGACAGCTCTTTAAAAACTTTGTGCATTTTAG
This sequence comes from Burhinus bistriatus, assembly GCA_013397275.1. Lineage (NCBI taxonomy): Eukaryota > Metazoa > Chordata > Aves > Charadriiformes > Burhinidae > Burhinus > Burhinus bistriatus. Next base: position 58,110 of record VYXH01002509.1, on the reverse strand, counting down.
ATTCACCAAGGACAGAGGTAACTGTTCAATCCATTAGGTATATAAATAGCAATAAATAATACACATCTAAGATTCTGAATCTATTTTAATAAAGAGCTGTCTAATTTCACCAGTTGTAGCGCTTCCATTGTAAAGCTGCCAGATTTCATCAGCTTTCTATTTCCAGTCAAACCTAAAAAGGACGTGCCTTTTCAGTAAGAATTGCCAATTTTGGTCAAACAAAAACATGGGACTACAAACCAGATCTTTTCAAAGATTATTGAGAAGAATGATCCTGACAAAACACCACCACTGAGATGGGAACTTTCACTGAGAGAGCTAATGGCCCTCTCCAGATGAAGAGATGACCAGGGTTAGACTAAAGTACTCTGCATGGCAGGTCTTCTGCTAAACTCACCCATTTTGAATGAAACATTACAGAGTTGCCACCAGCAGAAAGAAGGGAATGCAACAACTGTCTGCAGCAGGAGGGGGAAGGAGCAGCACTGAGCAGGGAAAAAGTAATTTCTCCAGCAAACACGGCTGAAGTGTACTCATGCCCTTGCCCAAGCAGACCCCTTAAAGAATGATATAACTCGTATTTGGTTCTTCTCTGAAGCTAGAGCAAACATCTTTTGCTCACCCCTTACCTGTAGTTTTCTAGCAGATAAATCCATCAGTACCAGTTAGTCACGAGTGTATCATTCTTTATGCAACTTTTGACAGACAAAACAAGACAGAGCTGCCCTTATTCGGAGTAAAGCACCGCTGCCCTAAGCAGAGTTCGGGCAGCCAAGGAGCCGTGCTATGGTTTCTGCAAGCTACCATTGCCTTAAAGACCAAAATATGCTCTTCAAGCTTCTCGGGGAAGAATTCAGCATCCTTAGGAAGGAAAATACGTACAGTCAATCACATTTACCTAAAAGTCAGCCAAAGCATGATCTATTAAACTGAAGCTACTGCATTTATCAGGCTGGAGCTAGTCCTTATAGGCCCCCTTAGGCAACCTACCAAAAATTTTTATACCTGCAAGTGTTCCACTGGCTTTGAGAGCCTGCTTTTTTGCATAAGGATGCCATGCAAGGAGAAGACTTCCCAAGGTCTAACCAAGAGCTGTAAAATCATTAACTGGACGCACATGCTAAACAGTACGAATGCGAACAACAGTATTTGCCCCTAGCTCATGTGTATATCTACCCCTGAGAACATGAAGAATCAAAACCAACCATTATTAAAATCAGTATCAGCAGATCAACTGTATATTAGTGTGTTCTGGCCTCAGGTACAGGGAGATGTCAACCTAACCTTTTAATGAAAATTAATTTATTGGGTTTTTCTAGCATGTTTGAAATAGTAAATATCCCTATGAATAGCATAGCAGTGTTTAATCAGTAACTAATTACAATGTCTGAAATCTGACAAAAACAAAAATAAATTCATGGAACAAATCTTCCAAATGAATTTTTAAAGTGGTCGTTAATTTTCCTGGCTACAGTTAAGAAAACAAAATTTAACATTTACCAAAGTTGCTGACAAAATACAGCATTTTCCATGAATACATACAGATTTTCCATGAATATTTGTGATAAGTGATTAATGGTTTATATTACTACCATATGCAGTATTTAAACATTTGAAAAAGTAAACCTTATGAAGAAATAACATATAGAAGATAGTATTTAATTTCCAGTGGGAAGAACTTAAGAATTTTCAGATGAAAGTGATCTATACATGGAATGAGTAGATCATGTAAACATAATTTACATGTATATAACAGAGGGGTTGCACAGACCATCTAAACACTATGAAACAATTAGGTATGCTTGAAATTAAAGTAATAATCAAGATTTACAAGTTGTAGAAATTGTAAAAATAATATTACATATTAAGTACAGACAGGAAATATTTTAATGCACTTTGAAAATGCAGACAGATGACAAAATGTTGTTACCTGCTGTGAGTTTTATGAAGAAAGATGTGTACAAAAAATGCTTATTTTCCCTAAACAATATTCTTTCTGTATTTGGATTCCCCACAAACTGATTTCATTTAAAAAACTATAGGAAAAATTTAGACTGAGGCTTTGCTTTCAACAAAACAGATAATCACAGTGTAGCTCTGCATTACAGTGACTTAATTTTAGACATGAGGGGAAAACCCCACAGATTCACTCTTAGGAGAATTATGGTTTGGTTTTGCATAAATATTCAACATTTCCATCATAAGGAGGAAATCTTTTAACTTAATGTAGAAATAAAGAAATAAAGGCATGTAACATTTATTACAACTAGAGGAGAAGCTAGCCTGTTACACTTGTATTAGATAAGGTAACTGCGCACAATTTATCTAGCTTTTTCCATGAAAAAGATTCAAAATGTGCTCAGACTATGACCTGTTGTTGGAATCCAACAGAACCCAGTGGAAAGAGAAATGTCAAATCTTCTAATGATCATGCATCACGGGTGTTGCAAACCATGTTTCAAAGAAAACAGAGCAACATTTTAGAGTAGTGCATAAGCTGAGTGGCACAACTTTAACTACCCGTCTTTTTAACTTACTCTATCCAGGAATGTTTTAATCTGAATAACTTAGTCCAGTAGCTGTATTCTTTTCAATATATTATTAAGAACACAGCTATAAATTTTATGGGTGTTACTGCTGAACTTGCCTTTCTTTGTTGAATCTATGAAGGAGTTTTGGGAAAAATAAGAAACATATTTTAAAAACTCTTTTATGCTGGGAAATGTCTTTTTCTCATAAGACGTATTCCATAGGGTACCTTTTACTCTCCCTCAGTGACACCTGAGTTTATACAGATGAGCCAAGCCCATGCAAGGTGAAACCTTGCCTTGAATTGGGCAGAATCCCATGTACACACTCATCCCCTGAAACTGAAAGCTTATTTAAGAAAAGATATCTTTATCTGTCTTTGAAGACTGGAGTGACGGGAGCACTGACGTTGGTAAGGAAAGCAGGGCTGGGAAACAGCTGTTGGACTGACAAAACTGAATCAATGAAAGTAGTTTATGAAGTCTGGAAGCCCGGTGCCCTTTCCTCTGATGACAGTAGACACAAAAAACCTGTTCTCTTCCAGGAAGAGAATGGAAACTGTGGAGATACAGTACACTTTTAGAAGAAAAAATTTTGTGCTAGAGCTGGCCAAATTGCTGTCTGGGTCAATGATGTGACATTTGTACAGATGAAACTGGGTACTGAGAAGAAAATTATTATTGTATCTTTTACACTGACCTGGAAATTGATTTCTTTTGGTTTAGATATTCTGCATTAATCTCTTAACCTCAAATAAAAGTTTCCAAATATGTATGTTGGAAAACCAACTTCCGAATCCCTCAGTGAGTCAAGCCAATTCAAATGTTGCTTGAGCAAAGACAAAACCCTATGCTTGCCTGGAGGTTTTGTCTAGGTTGGTTTCATGGCCTGATGCAAAGCTGGTTGCAGCCACTGGAAGCTGCACCACTGAATTGCTCCAGGCTTCAATCTGCTCTATGCTCCTGATCACTGTATTATCTAACACTTCCTTTGCTGGAAGAAAGTGGGCAGAATTTTGGAGAGTGGGACAATCATCACCAATTTTCCTGGAAACAAGAAGGATCCTCCTTCAGGAGGAGCGAGAACTTAAGGACAGCTTCACAAAGCAAGGTCTTGGCATAGATGCTGTGAATCGCTACCTGAAGGAGCTCCTCTCACTCCACTGAAGGTATGTTCAGCCTGGGAGAGCAGCTTCTAACATAAGCATGGAAGGTAAATGCTGCCCATGACTTCCTATACTTGCCTTTGCAATATCTTTCATGCTGACAGGGCTGTTACAGGGGAACTCTTCTTCACCTGTGGGCTGAGAGTGTTTCAGAAGCAGTCATTAANAAAGACAAAACGCAGTGTCACTGTCACCTCTTAGTTTCACTTTCAGAGTCGATCCTACCTTCAGCAGTGTCACTGGAAACAATGCAAATAAAACCAGCATAAGAAACGACTGTTTAATATGCCACCAAAGTGGCAGCATTTGAATTCCTGTGTAAAACCTCTGAGATTTTAATAAGACTTAAGCCTTCTCTGAAAGATGTAAACTGTCCACAGTTAAATGAACTGCACGGTCACAAAAGAAGGCAGAATTTGGGGGATATATTTTATCCTATGAAGACAAGGAATAATCTGCGATTTTCCCTGCTGAATGAAGTACACCTGGATTTCTGCCTCTTGCTACCTATACACTGTACATTTGAACTCTTGCTAGCAAGAAATTTTAATCACTCAAGAACTCTTTCAAGTGGCACTTTTCGATTGTACTGTGCAATTAATAAATTACAATTCATTACCACAGAATAGGCTAAAGCTCACATGGAACTGAAGTGCCTGTGCACATGTAACACCAATAATATAATCTCCGGTATAAGACGACTACAACTTGTGAATTATTTATAAAATTCCTTATGATACTCATGTATACTTTGTATGTAACTGCTCATAGACATGCATAAACCTGTATATTAATGACATTTAAAAGGTAAACCCTCTCCCTAGCCATACCTTATGTGTTGGTTCAAAGGAGCGGTGCTGTGAAGGCAGTGAACATCAGGTGGGACTTCTGTGCAGGTGGGAAATTTGCACAGCTGGTGATAAACAAAGCTGGTTGCCAGAGGTAAAGGCCATTCCTGATATCCAAGCTAAACCCTGATCCAGAAAGATTCTCAACTACAGGTTTAACAATAAGCCCTTGAGTAGACTTACTGGTTTCAAATTAGGGGTGTTGCCAGGTTGAAATGGAAGGTCAACAAGGATTTTTAAATTCCGTTTCCTTTGTTTATATATTATCAAACAAACTAATTATAAGATCATACAATATCAATGTCAAAGTACATTTCTTTGTACAAACATTAGCATATAGTGCTGTATATCATTACACTGGATGTCAGAATATTACTCAGAAGAAACAGAATAATGTGCAGGATAAAACTGCAAAAGAGATGGGGATTTGCAGGCCTTAACAGAAAGCAAGGTAATAAACACAGTGCTCCTAACGAACTACTCGTAACTAAGGCTACTCAGCATCCAATTTTCCTGGAGGAGAACCAGACACTGCTTAGCACTCAAAGCTATTTCAAACCTCACCTTCTCCTCTGTAGGTCAGTTCAAACATATTTTCAACAGTGGGAAGACCTTGATTTACAGAACATGTCCCCAGAACTTCTGCCAGCCTCAGCATCTTCAAAAAATTTCAGATTAATTATTTTGATATAAACTCTTTCATACATTAACGCAAAGCTTCCCTTGAGAACATCTGCATTGTATCCATGTAGATTAAGTGTATTTCTGTAATTTCTGTAAGAAATTACTAGTGAAACTAGATTCACTGCCATTCCCTCATCTTTCTTTGCACCTACCTTCTGTGTTAGGTTTGCTTTTTAATTCCAAACTTGGGAAAGTCTGCTTACAGATTTTGAGATAAATGAATGTAAATATTAAATCAGGACCTTTCTTTTCACTTCTAAACTGGCGCTGGGAAAAGCATATCTGAACCCATATGGTGAATATTTCTGATCCTAGCCATGTGAACCAAGTCGCTGAGAGAAAAATGCTTTCTGTCCTCACATTAGATTAATTACTGTTGCTTGTCAGGGCAAATATTGCCTGGTTGGATTTTTTTACAAAAACAGGTTCCACTAAAGTGGGCCTTCTGTTTAGACATACTGAAAATTGCCCTGCAACAACAAATCAATGTCTCCCAAAAGGTTTCAACTACAATCAGCAGTGTAGAAGGATGTAGAGTCTCAAAACTATTGAAAGGTACACTGGTTATTAAAAAGCATGATGAGTTTTAAATCATTGCCACAGTGGATATGCTTTAGAAGACATTTAAATGATTTTGATTACACTCATCTCCCATTTCAGACCACCTTACTCTCACTTTCTGAGTAAACAGACAACACAGGAAGCCTGCTCAAACTAACCTTTTTTTTGCAAACTATAATACCCTACTTCAAAACCTCAGGAAGGTTTTTCAAAACTTTTCAGCTGTTCAGGAACCCAGACTAATCCGCTGAAATCTACTGACCTCACATATGGAAAATAACCAAGTAGGAACTAATGTGTATATCCTCTTTGAACTTCCTCTTACAAATTTCAGACTTAAGAAAAAGGCTGAAAAGGAAAAGCATTCTTTCCTATAAACATTAAGCTTTACAATACCATTCGCTTTCCGTTCTCAAATTAAACCGGAGCCCACATTTTGTTATGGTTTTAAATTGTCTGCAATAATAACACCTTCCCCCCCTTCTAAACTGTAGAAAAAAGCATATACAGGATCATAATGCTTGGAGTTGTTTAAAATCACTTAGGAAGTCTGCAGAAACTGGACTCCCACAACTGCTTTGCATTGAGAGGAGGATAGGTTCCCAAAAGGACACAAGAGGTCTTTGTTTTGGGTTGTTTAAGATGGAGAACAAAGGAAAATCTGTGACAACAAACAAGCCTTAACAGACATTAGAAACAGCCAGGGNAGTTTAAGTGTTAAAGCAACTCTCTGGGAATAAGAAGTAGGATTTCCCATCGAAGAGAAAGCAGTTACTTCAGTGTGCTGAACTGGCAGGACACCAAGGCCTGTAGTTCTTCCTACAGACAATTTTCTAACACAAACCTTGAAAGAAAAATTCACTTTTTCACCCGTTGAAGTAGTCTACAATAACAGCAAACTATAAACAAAAGGGAAAAAAATCAAAACAAGTCTCTCTGCTGAGACATGAGGTGGCATGTTATTTACTGTGAAAGAGCAAAAATAAAAAAGATAGCACATGGCAGTGTACAAACAGATACAGGTTCTCTACAGTGCAGAGCCTTGTGCCTGCATTTGCACTGCAGGACGCATTTGACATCAGAATTTATTCCCATTAAGCTTTCCATTAATGCTGTGTAGGAAGAAGGGGATATTCATTTTGAACAACCAGACTAGAACCTGGTCCTGTTAAAAACAATTTAGACCCCAGGATTTATCTGTCAATAGCAAATCACTGTAAAATTTAGCCAGTTGCAATCTGGCAGCTTGCTTAGACCATTTACTCCATGGGGCTGTCTCCCTGCCATCAAAATGAAACGGTCAGTCTCAGTCTGTTTTTGCAATTGCTTTCTATACTTTACAGTTGTTCCTCTTTTCAAGTTATAGTTTAACTTTTGCATTTCTAATGTAGACTTCTAGCAAAACAAAGCCAGTAATTAGCAAGTCACCGAATCTATAGAATGGTATCTGTACCCTGCACAAGCTCTTCCTGCATAAATGTATCATACCTTTCTTTCAACGGCACTTATTTGAAGCTGCAATTTCTGCCCAGGAACTGCTATACTTTGAACCGCGGCGTACACACTCAGGAAACTCTTTCCTACTGTGTGTATGGATCTTTAAAATCCCTGCGGCCCATATAACAAAGGTAATTAGGAATTGAAACCAGTTGGGTTTTCGGCACCTGGCCAACACCAGCACTGTTGAAATCCCGCTTGGTGTTTATCTACAACCTGCAGCCCCTAAACACCTTTGTAATCTCGCCCTGTTTGGGCCAAAGAGAATATTTTGCTGAAGCACTGCAAATACCCTGATTTGGTTCATAAAGGTAATGTACATGTTGGGTTTTATACCTATTGCCTAGATATGTGAGTTCAAATGGTGCAAAAGTATTCCTACAGTCTAGTCCAGGAGATAAAGCGACAGGTTACAAAGATTTAATCCACAAGCACGCAGTGGCAGCTAGACCGGACACCGACGGCAGCACACAGCCATGCTCCACCACGGTCCTCACTGTGCCTGTGAAATCCAGGAATCCCACTCCTGGGAAAAGCTGAATATCATGCAAGCAGATTTTCTAAGAAAAGAGACGTTTAAGGTGTGCCTCAGGCACACAGACTGGATGCCAAAGCACTTTGGCCTTTCTGAATGCCCTGCAGGCAGTTGCTGGGACAGTGCACACAGTCTTTACTGCAGACTGGCAGCAGGCAAACCATGAGACTGTTCAGCTCCTGTTCAGACAAATTGCCACATGAAAGAAAGCAGATGAGCTGCAACCATCCTGGCCTCGTGATATACATAAGGAGAGGAGGGCTCCTAGCGTACTTCCCTTTATTCTCTTTGCAAAGGCCAAATACGTGTTTCCCGTGCCTTTATAGGAGATTATTTCTAACCTGGCAGTTCTAGAATAAAATTACAAATTGCAGATTTGTAATCAAACCATCAGTGAACCTGTTCTTGCCACTATTGTCCCAATAAGAAAATGGTTAACTACCTATAAAGCACAAGCTGAAAACACAGTTTTTTCTATTAACATTTTTGATGCAATGCCTACTTGGACTCAGGACAATGCTGTATAATTCTGCAGATGAAAGAGAAACCACAATCATTTATCTCTGAATGTTTCCTTCTTCCTGTACCTTTTGTGTATATTTCTTAGCTCATAACCCTAAAAGATTTTGTTTTTACTTTCAATACCTACATTCCCCTTTACCTACCTACCCTCCTCATCACGTAATGGTTTTCCTTTCCTAACTTCCCCTCTAGAGGATGGTGCCAAGAATGTACTCTCTGCAGAATTTGTATTGGCTTTTNTAAAAAAAACCCAAAACTTTCTCGTACAGGATATGAAAGAAACAAATTTCACTGCATTCCTCAAGCTTCCTATGTTTTTTCCCAGGCACTACCTGACATGTTCCCAAAGCCACAGAGGACTCCATCCTAAAAGATGAGTGCATTCAACCCCTGTCCACACCACTGTATCACTTAGGAAGTGTTCAGAGCGTTGCACACTCATTTCCAAAGTTCAGCTTCCTGGATATTGGTGTCCTGCTAATTCTCAGCAGACAGTTTTTCTTCCCTAATGCACAGTTTTCTCCTGTGAAGTGTGATTATCTTTTGCTGAATACACCCTTTTCCAAACAGACTTTTTTTCTGAAAGATCAACCTTTCATTGGCTGTTTTTTTTCCATTCACTGAAAGACCAACTGAGTGTCCTGATATTTCTCTGCATCATATTTCCATTGTGTTGTAAAAGCCTTTTACTGCTCTCCTGTCTCTGAGGTTGGTCCTACAAAGATGATATCATTAGGAGTTTTGCCGCTGAATTGCATGGGAGCAGAAACAGATCCCCAAAGCAAGGTAAGCTTGTTAAAGCCCAATTCAGTCTCCTTTCTGAGCAGATAATGCACTTACTCTTCGTATTAACTGATTTTGTTTACAACATATATTCTGGTTTCTAGTAAGCATATAATAGTGAAAAGTTGGGAAACAACAACACAAAAAAATGCATCTGTATAGGCTTTTCAAACTCAGTATTTTTTTTATCAGTTAAATACATAATTTAAAACAGGAAATTTTATAAAACCGTTCTTGACTTCCACCTCCAGAACAGTATTTCAGGTAAGTGGAGAAATCTGCCATTCACATTTGAAGTGTGTTTGAACTGACAGAAAGCTTTCACCTGTAAATTCATCCACAGCAATGTAAAATTCTCGCTACATCACCTTTGCTTTCTCTCTCTTTTTATAGGAACTAAAAAAATATGTTTGTTATGAGTGGATGGAACTAAGGTGAGCGACTGTCACATAAATGCACTGGAGCGTGGGGGAGCCATTTCACCTCTGACACTCCACATCACATACACTTAGCCAGAATAGGTGTATGTGCTCAATTCCTCAGGTGACTAGAAGTGTTAGCATGGCTCTGCACTCCCAAAAAATAGCTGGCATTCTTAACCTACCGACCTCCTCTGCAAACCAAAAACCTGCCTTTCAGCATATGTTTCAAGAAGCACATGAATACTTTCTCCAAGATCTGAAGACAGGCAGCTCTAACACTTCTAGAGACTCAAAGCCTAGTTTGGAGCCAACCCTCACACAAGCACTTTTTTCCATTCATAATGATACATAAATAAATATTGATTCATGTGTCCCTTTTGTGGGGTCTGTGACATTGATGGAGTCATGAGATAATCCATCAGAAAAAGGCATCTTGTGTACTCTTGTTATGAGAACTGCATTGATGCAATGTAGAGGGCAATGGCTTGAATTTACAAAACAGATAATGACTGAAGGAATGGCACCACAGCTAGCAGTTCTGTCTTCTGTACTATCAAAATGTCATGAGAAGTCTCCATGAAAAACACAAGCTATGACAGAACCAGCAATGATGGACTGAAGACTCATTTCATTTTTATGTACTTTTGTTAAAACGAAGCCATGAAAAATTTTGCTATGAAAGATGTGACCCAGAAAGGCTCCATCAGATGACATTGGAATGCAATCAGCTTTCTCAGGATGAAAGGGCAGCATCTGAAAGTCTTTGTATAGTTCAACCCAAGGCAAGGAACAAGCAGTAGATGGACAACCCACAGCACTCAGAAAGCCATATAGTTGTTCACAGATGTGTCATTTTTTCCAAGGCAGATACTATTTTCTTGCCAATTTCACCAATTGCATAGCAATTTTAGGATCATCAGATCATATCAGTATGTATGAGATAGTAGCCTCACTCAGTAGTCTGGTTGTCATCTAGCCGGTGGGTTTGTATGTTCTCACATAATCATTTGCACTGGTTCCTGCAAGAGACTTGCTAATAATGAGAAGATTCAAACTATATTTCCTGTTCTGCAACGGAACAGGAACCTTGTGGGTACAAGAAATGTAAGACTGGCCATGTTAGTGCTGATTTGCTGAGACAAAATCTCTTTAAAATCATGCAAATATTGGGAAATTTACAAGTTTCAAAAGTGGTGGGAAACTTGTGCCCAGCCAGAGCCAAGGAGTCCCACAGAGACCTGCTTCTTGGGATATTGTAGTCCTCAGGTCATCATCCCATAGCACGAATTCGGCATGACACAACATCCAGTTCCCACTGGTACATGCCAAGCTCTTCAAAGGCACAGTTCCCTATTTCTCCCCTTTCTATAATCATAGTACAAGGTTTTAAATACTAAAAACTACAGTCTATGAACTAACTTGTCAAACCGAATTAATCTCTTGAGGGTCCTGCGCCAGCTGGACCTGCAAACAGTAGCAGATGGCAAAGATCAGGGCCTCAAATCTCTCCTGGTCCGTGGTAGCTACAACTCAGCCTGGACTCTCAGGCACGTAGAGCAACTGACTGGCTGCCTGCTTTTCCCTTTCCTTGTTTCATGGAACAGGCAGTGGCGGTTCCCCGGACCCAGCATCACACTGGTTTCATTTTGCCTTCTCTGCCCCTCTCTGTATTCACAGGTGCCCAGGCCTGTTGACAGGAGGTCTTACTGCTGCTGATGTTCAGCTCCTGTCACAGAAAGTGTCCACAGTTAAATCCTATAGTTCAGAAATGTCCTTCTTGTATGGATTTAAGAGGAAGCAAAGGAGATATCATTCCCACTGTTATCGCTGAGATCCCACATTACATCACAGGGCTGTAGCTGGCTGACACACAGCCCTTCTGCCTTCCCCAACACATGAAGATGCTGTCTGTATATGCGTTTTTTTAACATACACGTCTCTCACTTCTTGGAAATTATCATCCAGCAACCTTTAAATAAAGTTTCATTTGATACAGACAACTCCCTTTTAGAGTAACAGTAGGGAGTGGGAGAACACAACCTATGCTACTGAGCCGTAATGGCTTTACTTATTTATGAGCAGTGACTGACAGTAAGTATCTATTACACCACATATTTTGTCAGCATCTTTTTTTTTAATCTGACTATGTGCAAAATTTAACTCTAAAGTGCTTTGCTATACTTTAGTCAAATTTTGAAAAACTTAGTTTTGTGGCTGAGGAGACTGACTGTTTTCTCAGAGGACAAATCTACCAGACTCTTTCTGACAACAGGAATAAGTCCTGTCAACCAGCGTGAATCCTTCATAATAAGTTATTTTGCATCTGTAGGCAAAAACCAAATCTTCCTTGCAGTGATTCAGTGTTGGATGACCATCTTAGGAGTGATCTGAATGTGGGCAAGGAGGTGGAAATAGAGATCTTGTAATTTCTTCAATGTTTCAATTTTTCAAGTTTTCAGTTTTCAACTGAAAAGGGGATTTTATACTTAATGAAAAGCCATGATGACCTGTGATGGTACTGTGGAATCTGTCCTTGCGGACTTTCACCTAGGAGCCAGGGAGGACCACTCATTTTTCACATTTGATAGCCTGGCAACTTGGCGGTGACTGCACCATGGATTTGTTGGCCTTCATCCCGCAACCACTGTCCCAACCTCAGTGGACTACAAAAAACAAGTAGCAGCTCCGAGTGTAGTCTCAGCAGGAGGAGCTGTCAGGCTTTACCTTGCAGAGCATCTCGGGGCTGAAATACATCTGGCCTCCACTGCTTTGTTGTGTGGGTAAATTCAGCATTTCACTCCCAGTCCTATCAGACTTGAACTTTTGACAAGCATTCGCCTGCAATACTAAGGCAAGATCCTGTTGATTTTAGCAGTTTTCCAGCCTTGTTTGTTTTAGCATCATGAAGGTCCTACCAACAGTGGTGATCTGATACCATCTCTGAAACATCTCTCGTTATCAGAGCACACTCTGGTCAGGGAATAGCGATCGTGCAAAGGAAAGCACTTCCTCTCCTTGCCTCCATTCCAGCTCTTGGAATAATTTTCATGCCAAAGGTAACAAGGGACACATGCGCTGAAATGCATCAACATTTGCTCATAGTGTTCTCGTATTGTTCAGCAAAATATTCTCTTTGCATGTAAAGAAACACCTTCCTAAATGATGATAGCAGGACTTAAATTGTGTTTGCATCAGCCGAAAATATTACTTTCCTCATTTACACTGCAAGGTGTGAAAAGTGCATACAAACTGAGTGCTCACAAAATCTGCTGGATGGCGAGCCATGGGTTAGCTCTCACCTGGAGAAGCACTGTCTGGAAAGAACATTTTGCTCACAAAGACTGATTGCTGGCTGACTGGCTGTGTTCACGCTTACCAAGCTCTATTCTGGTAACAAAACCTACGTTTCTGCTGTGGCTTTACTCATCAGAGTCTAGCAAAACACCCACTTGTTGGACAAGTAACGCATTTCATACGCAGAGGAGACCCAGGAGCACAAGGGGCTTGTCCAAACCTTATTGGAGTCAGTAGGAAAATTCCTCCTAAACATTTCAGGCCTGCTGGGACAGGCTCCAGATGAAGACAGTGGGGTAGATGAGACAGGACTACTCCCTTAATCTACCAAGCCTTTGCTGATGACAAACAAATGCAACAGCAAGAAACATCTGTACTCTTAGTCCTCATGCTGAATTGTCATGACCGACTGCCAAAAAAGACATGTTGTAATTCACTGACTGAGTGATTTTTTGACGTACAGTAAAATGGCCAATGACTTTATTTTTGCAATTAAAAGACATTTAAGCTACATCTGTATCAATACATAAAAAAGGGTCAGGGAGTGAGCTTGAGCGCTGGACTGCTGATCACCCCGGCTAACTCACTGTCAACACATCTCAGCCCAGGCCAACTGCTACATCACAGAGAAGAGGACGGCTAAAATTACACCTTCTGTGTCTCCCTCACCTCAACAAAGTCCCCCAGTGCTCTCCTGTAGGAGTCAGCACCCTCAAGCACCCTGGATGCCCTCGTGCCCCACGTGCAGTGCACACCTGTGGTCTCATGCGATGAGAATACTCCACCACGGGCCCATATCATAGTCCTACCTTTGGTTCAGGCACTTGGAGATGGAAGTGGGAAACAGAGAAAATAATAACTATGTTCAAGGCTGGAAGGACCCTCTGTGTGACCAGAGAGATACACAGCCAAGCAACACACAGACGAAGTGAGTCTGTAATGATCTCAGAGTCAGAGCTGTTTTATTTAGCAGTATAAAGGTAACCCAAGTCTTCTATCTATGGGACCAGGAGAGATCAAAGTTATAAAGGATGTTCAAACTGCCTGCCTTTGTGTTTTATTTCTTTTCTCTTTTCTTCATTCTCCACCCTTTTTTTTTTCTTTTGACGGTGGACTATATACACTCAGCAGCTACCATTTGATGCAATATGACCTACTTTTTCTATGTTTTTTAACACGTAGACTGAGACTTGAAAATACAGCTAAGGCCAACACAGTTTTTGGTCAAAAGTATAGGAAGTGTATATTCTGCTTTATTTAAGCACCAAACAAAATAATTTGTTTAGCTGCTGCCAGGAATAAGTCCTTATTCTCCCCACAGCTTTGCAAACACTTTGAGGTGGCTCTGTAACATGCCGTGGCAGTGCCTGTGTGTCAGCCTCCTTGAGCCTTGACTTTTTTGTTAAATACCTGAGGGTGAATGGGTAAAAATCCTGTGTTCTGGCACAAATAGTTTGTGCTTTGTCAATGTGAGGAAAGGTAAAAAAAAGTGCCTTATACATGAAAGAGGAAAAAACAAGGATTTCAATTAATTAGAGGCAGACCCACTCCCAAGCCTGCTTTCTCAGCTCAAGTGATTTCTGATTATAAAATTCCTCAAAAGATAAGTGTCCTGTATGTAACTCAGTGCATAGTGCAGCCTACAAGAGTCGTTGTTGAAACACAGAACAGACCTGGAATTCAGGGAGGGTTTTGGATGAATATCTGTCAGGGGAACCAGAGAAAAACCTTATAAATGACTGGAAAGGCCAAAGGGAGAAGTGAATGCCAGAGCTGGGAGCATGTGGAGGAAGAGATGTCTCATTATATAGTCACGACCTCGAACTATGTCTGAGGATTTCTTGCTTCCAAACTAAAACTAACTTCCTGCTTGTGGGTGAGGATTGTTAGAAAAAAAGGAAAAACACATAATTAAACAACAGTATTTTCTTCCTGTTCCCCTTTTTCTGGTATTTCTGGACTTGAACTGCTATTTATTTTGGTCCTTCTTGCTGAGCCAACAGGTAGCAAAGTTGAGATCCAAAAAACAAAAAAGCAGTTCCTCCCATCTCAGCTTGTTTACGTATCATTCAAAAGCTTCACCTTCTTTTCATGAGACAGCATTAGACAACAGAATGGTGAAGCAATCTTTTTTTCTTCTGGAGAGATAAATATAGCTTGACATCTGTTTTGTTTAGACTGCAGAGAGTGCTATTAGCCTGCAGGTTTCTTAGTCTCCTTTTTATCTATTCAATTTAATATATAATAAATAGTAGAAGTCTTTAAAAAAATGAAGTTCACTGATTTAAAATCGCATTACTTCTGCTTCAGGCTCAGAGTCGGAACAGAAAGTTCGAAGGGGTAACTTCTCGCTTACTCAACACTTCTGTCACTCAAGCAATGACAGCAGGACTAAGCAAAGAAAATCAGAACAGAGTTTTGTAAGAAGAGACTTGGGAGTGGTATAAGGTAAAGAAAGGCTTAAAAGAGATATTTCAGAGATTTTTAATTGTTTTCTAATACAGCTGAGAGTCTCCTGAAACTTCTTGTTTTAAGGTAACAAGACTCATTGTCAATCTCCAGAGAATGGGAAATGAACATCTTCAGCATTTGATCCTGCAGTGCAACACCAGAGAGTCCCTGTAGCAATGACTGGCCCACAACCATCATTTAAACAGAAGGTGTTTTGCAACAGAAGGGGAACCAACAATCCGTAATCCTTATTTTCTTCTATGGCTTCCATGGGGGCAGATGAAGAAACAGTATGNAAACAATTTAGACCCCAGGATTTATCTGTCAATAGCAAATCACTGTAAAATTTAGCCAGTTGCAATCTGGCAGCTTGCTTAGACCATTTACTCCATGGGGCTGTCTCCCTGCCATCAAAATGAAACGGTCAGTCTCAGTCTGTTTTTGCAATTGCTTTCTATACTTTACAGTTGTTCCTCTTTTCAAGTTATAGTTTAACTTTTGCATTTCTAATGTAGACTTCTAGCAAAACAAAGCCAGTAATTAGCAAGTCACCGAATCTATAGAATGGTATCTGTACCCTGCACAAGCTCTTCCTGCATAAATGTATCATACCTTTCTTTCAACGGCACTTATTTGAAGCTGCAATTTCTGCCCAGGAACTGCTATACTTTGAACCGCGGCGTACACACTCAGGAAACTCTTTCCTACTGTGTGTATGGATCTTTAAAATCCCTGCGGCCCATATAACAAAGGTAATTAGGAATTGAAACCAGTTGGGTTTTCGGCACCTGGCCAACACCAGCACTGTTGAAATCCCGCTTGGTGTTTATCTACAACCTGCAGCCCCTAAACACCTTTGTAATCTCGCCCTGTTTGGGCCAAAGAGAATATTTTGCTGAAGCACTGCAAATACCCTGATTTGGTTCATAAAGGTAATGTACATGTTGGGTTTTATACCTATTGCCTAGATATGTGAGTTCAAATGGTGCAAAAGTATTCCTACAGTCTAGTCCAGGAGATAAAGCGACAGGTTACAAAGATTTAATCCACAAGCACGCAGTGGCAGCTAGACCGGACACCGACGGCAGCACACAGCCATGCTCCACCACGGTCCTCACTGTGCCTGTGAAATCCAGGAATCCCACTCCTGGGAAAAGCTGAATATCATGCAAGCAGATTTTCTAAGAAAAGAGACGTTTAAGGTGTGCCTCAGGCACACAGACTGGATGCCAAAGCACTTTGGCCTTTCTGAATGCCCTGCAGGCAGTTGCTGGGACAGTGCACACAGTCTTTACTGCAGACTGGCAGCAGGCAAACCATGAGACTGTTCAGCTCCTGTTCAGACAAATTGCCACATGAAAGAAAGCAGATGAGCTGCAACCATCCTGGCCTCGTGATATACATAAGGAGAGGAGGGCTCCTAGCGTACTTCCCTTTATTCTCTTTGCAAAGGCCAAATACGTGTTTCCCGTGCCTTTATAGGAGATTATTTCTAACCTGGCAGTTCTAGAATAAAATTACAAATTGCAGATTTGTAATCAAACCATCAGTGAACCTGTTCTTGCCACTATTGTCCCAATAAGAAAATGGTTAACTACCTATAAAGCACAAGCTGAAAACACAGTTTTTTCTATTAACATTTTTGATGCAATGCCTACTTGGACTCAGGACAATGCTGTATAATTCTGCAGATGAAAGAGAAACCACAATCATTTATCTCTGAATGTTTCCTTCTTCCTGTACCTTTTGTGTATATTTCTTAGCTCATAACCCTAAAAGATTTTGTTTTTACTTTCAATACCTACATTCCCCTTTACCTACCTACCCTCCTCATCACGTAATGGTTTTCCTTTCCTAACTTCCCCTCTAGAGGATGGTGCCAAGAATGTACTCTCTGCAGAATTTGTATTGGCTTTTATTTTCTTTTCCCTTTTTTTTTTTAATTTTCTACAATTGTACATTCCAATCATATACATTCTTTACACCCCTTCATTATTTACTGAACATTCCTTTAGTTCCCTGCCATAGGCTTGTGCTCTGCTGTGGAAAAAATGAGCAAGCTCTTCAGACCAGTTACTCTAGATGGTCCAGATTGCTTCTGTTCTCTTCCAAAATCACATTGGAATCGTACCTTTTGGTCTTTTGCTGCCTTGGCTTCACTTTGTTATAGTGGGTTTTCGATGCATCATGGTATGGGAGGACATCTGGTATAGAAGTTAATCTTCTGAAGATCACCTCTGAAGGCAGCTGTCTCAATTCAGCACCCCACATGATGCTTTTTGCCCCATGGTGCTTCAGTCCAACCTGCAATTCTGAAAGTCTTTATTCCTGCTAACTCAATTATTATCCATACTTTGCCTTTAATTTATGGTAAGTCTTCATAAGGAATTTCAAAAACAATTAATGAAGAAACTTTAACTGATGTAGTAAAAACACAGAAAATATCACAGTCTTAATATCTTCAAAATTTGTGGTCCACTTGATAAAAATGAAAGCTAATACCAACGTTTATGGCTGAAAAGATCTTCTCTAGATCAGGCAAGTTGAGGTCTGTTGTTTGCATTGGTCAATGAATAGGTGTATATATCATTGCATATATATACGCTGTTTCTTACAGAGTTCAATACTGATGATTTCTTTCTTCCAGAGAGAGTTTAGTGTCTTTACAGTGTAATTCCTGCCTTCCTAACTCAGTCCATCCTACACTTTGGGAGTAGGAGTATGAGGGTGATGGAGTGATGCGAGAACACAACACCCCTTGTTCACTACTGGCTCTAGAAGGTTTTGCAGAGGCTGTGTTCAGTAAATTTTCTACAGTCTCTCTCCCAAGATCCCTCCAGTTCTGGCAGAGGAGTGAACTAGGCTGCAACACAGTGAGAATAAATAGATTGTCAGGAAAAAGCCAGGCATGGGAAACGGTGGGCTGCAAATGAGATTCAGAAAGGGCATATTAAATCACTCTCTATATACAGTTTTAAAACTCAATATGTGTTATGTATTAGAATATATAAACATATATATATATGTTTATATTCTTTTTGAAACTGTGTATATGGGAAGTTTTTCTTCTCCATGTGGACCTGCCCAAACTCTATCCCATGTCACTCTCTCAGCCACTTTCTTTCTGCCCATGCAGCATACTTATGCTGTACCGTCTCCCCTCCTCTCCCAGATTTACCCAGCAGCACAGGACAGATTTATACAAGAATCACCAGCAGTCACCCCAGGAACCACCATCTTATCCCACACTGGCTACTCTGCGTTAACTACGTAGGAGAGGGTCCAGGTCCCGTACAGTTGTACATTGCACATTACACCTCACAGTCGTCCTCCCACTGTAGAGTGGGCTGACCGTTCACTATGTGCCGTGGAGTAATAGTTTACGTGGACCAGACCCATAGAGCATCCAACAAACATCACCCCGATGACAGGAAAGGGCTCGCAGGATGCAGGTTGGGCGATGCAGAGGGCACTGGCTGACAATGCCTCAGGATTTTCTAGTTCTGGGGGCTGGTTTCCAGCAGGAGGGATGTGGAGCCAAACCTCATCGCGTAGGAGACTCTGTGGAGGACTCGGTAGGAAGGGAGGTCCTCCCCGAAATCTCTGGGCAAAACGTACAGTCTGTCCTCTGGCACTGAGAACGGAAAGACGAAGACAACTCATCTCCCATTCTGACGTCCATGCTTTAATTTCTATACTCATGTGTTCCAGGTGATTGTTATTCCCCCCAGTACTTGTAGGCTTCAGAAAAAAATAACTTGAGAAATCCTAAGTTAATTATAGTGGTTATTCAACATGCCTCTGAAAGGAACCACAGTCCCATCTCTCGAGTTCTTCTGGCTGCAAGTCTGTTCTCTCAGCTGCTTTGAATTTTCAGATAGTCTTAGCCAATTATGAAGATGTAAAATGATGCAAGGATTGTAAACCCTTTTTAAAGAGAAATTAATTGAAGTGCTTGTTTCTATACAGCTAAGAAACAAAACAAAAAAAAATTCAGGCACTTGCTTTAGACAAAATGAATAAATGAGGTACAGCGTATCAAGCCTTACAAGATTTAACTTATGTCTTTATAAGGTGTAAGCAGGACATTGTAAACCAACTTCCCTTGCTAAAATTCCCAAGTAGGAATTTTATGTGGCTTGTTGTTAAATGTTTAGTCTGAATAAGACGAAGGAAGAACTGAGTAGACACATGTTCTAAATGAGGCCTGCAAAACAGTTGAATCATTTTATTTCTCATGCATCCTGAAGTGGTGAAAGTCTACCAAAAAAGGAGAGAAAAATCAGAACAGAAGCACTTAGGACAGTGTTATAGACCACCCTTCAATTCATCACAGAAACCTTTGATATATTACACACATGAGGGAATTGTCATTGCATTTTCCCCTTGTAATCGTATCTGTCAGATTTTGTTGCAATTATCACGATGAGTGCCTCTGCACAGTCTGCAACAGAGACAGTCCAGTTGTCTTTCTGTGTAGTAATGAAAGGGACTGCAATTTACAATTCTGCTTAGACTTGAACCTGGCTAAGTTAAAGGGCCTGCCTTTCCCCATCATTACTCTTGGCTCGAAAGCAATGCCTTTGTGCTCCATCAGAGCCTGGTCTGGGAGATTTAAAATAAAATAATGCAAAATGTACTTGCTTAATGTGCAGTTTCTCTGTTTTTTTCAATAGCTGGGTGGCCATTTGTCAGTAGGAGGCAGTAGGAATAATAGTTCAGTTTGTTGGGAGCACATTGTTTATAAATGTTTTAAATTAGAAACACATCCAGGGATCTGGATGGACATGATTACAAATTAAAATGCATGTAAAAATATTACACCATAAGGCATGCTGCTCATTTGTATTGAGACCAGTTTTGTCCTCTACTAAGCAAGTTAAGACAAGTTTTTAAATTCTGGAATTACGCTCATTGGCCCCGCAGAACATGAAATGAGAGAGGCAGCAGTACCAACCCTGTACTTGGCTAATAAGCTACACAACTAATTAGCAGATTCTCACCTGGAAAGAAAAGATATGATACTACTCACCAGCCTTTGCATTCCTAATTCTGTCAGTAGGTCACAACCTTATGTCAGCAGCAAGCAACACAGCCTGTGTTTTCTTGATATACCTGCCAGAAAAGATGTTGGGAAAAGAACTTCGTATGAGTTTCCTACTTACNTTTTTTTTTTTTTTTCATATCTACCGTTCTAAAGATTAGAAGAGTTTCTTCAAGATAACTGAGTCATGGTCTTTGGGTGGATGGGGTTGATGATCCCACCCTGCTTTCCACTGCTGCACTGCCAGTGCTGTCAGTGCCAATAGTCCAAACCGTGCTTGATAGATCAGGTATTTTGCAGCTGCTTCTTCAGCCATCTGGCAAAATCTTGCTCATTAAGAGGCACAGATCCCACCTTTGCCATCACATATGCTGTACCCTTCTTGGGCTTCCCACTGTCACACCTCTGGGTACAGGTCTGGGCATGGAAACTGAGTATAAATGACTTAACGTAAACCTGCGTTTGTAATCAGCTGAGTGCCTGTTCAGTTAACACCCTCTTTTAAATACTGCCTTCCATATTCTCTAAAGAAAACATCCTGATGTTTGTTTTGAAGCAGTATTTTGACAGCCACTCTGCTGAAATGAATGACAAATATACATATATATACATACATTTTCTTCTTATTCCTTCCTTAGAGTAAATAAATCAAAGCCCCAGGTCTACATACAATTCTCATTTCTACAGTGCAGCTGGCAAAAAGAAGAACAAAAAAGGCCCCTCCCTTTCAGTTATTTGTACACTTTTTAGATTACTTCCCACGTGTAATTTATAATATTCATGAAAATTACCCTGACATTTAGCTATTCATTTGCTAAACCCCAGGAGACTGTTACAGTTTCTATCCATTCAAACAGAAAGTCGCACCATTTCTCACACATTCCAAATGGAGCCAAAAAGATGCTGGCAACTTATCAACTACAGAGCAAGCCTGCAAGCATATTTCCTCCAAAATGTGTTTTTCTTACATTAAGATGGTGTGAAGATTTCTAATTCTTGCAGAGAAACAAAAACAATCTGTAAAAATCCAGCAACTCAGTAATATTTCAGCATTATGATCAGAGTTAAAAAGAAAATTCAAAGGGCTGGGCAGCTTTCCACGGAAATGAGTACACAGAATGTGGTCTACAGGGATAGTACACAAGGATCTGAAGAAAGGAAGCTAAGGAACGGCAACAGCACCTGTTGTTTAAGGTACCCAGATGTTATACTGTCGGAAGGAATAACCAAATCCAGTCCCAAATAATCGTTTTCAAAGACCATTGAGGAATGAAACAGAATTACTGTACACACAAAAGGCACCAGTCTGGCATCAGCAACAGAACCATAAAAAGGTACTTACTTTTCAGTGAAACACAGGCAAATACAAAGCAATTATCAAAATACTATCATCCACTGGTGGGTGAGAGGGAGAGTTACAAAACACAGGAGAAGCCAGAAAACAAGGGCTGCAATCCTAGCACACTGATAAGCTATAAATCTAGAAATATATTTTGACTCTACCATGCAAGACAGCAAGGAGGGTGCAAAAAGTTTCTTCAAGCACCACAGATACTTCAAGGTTTTGTTAAAAGCTTGGGAGAAACTTTGCCTTTTATCAAAGATTTTTTTTCTCTTCTACTTTTCCTGCTCAACAATACCAGTAAAGAGGAGAGAGGAACAGCTATTAGTGCATACAGCATGTCCATATCTAACATTGTTCAGCAATCTTGCTGGTAAAACAGCCAAGAATGGAACATGGTAAATAAAAGGCATCATCTTAACCTTAAATATGGCCATGCCACACCTTGGCTAAAACACCAGAGCAGGACACTGTGAAGGGTATGTTGTGTGTATTTCTTGCTTCGTGTTCATTCCTGCCTTTCGTTTTACCACTTACTGGGGACTGATTTTCTTAGGGTCTTGTTGCAGATGTAGCTGGATAGACAGCCCACTGAAAAGAAGAATTACCAATTAATTTTTCCTGCCTGCACCCAAGATTTCCTTTGTCTTTTGGCTTTGGCTGGGAAGGATTTTGTAGCTTGGAAGCAACTCTTAAAGTCACATTCAAAGGCCACTTGCACAGAGGGACAGAAGAACTCAGAAGGAGAGATTAAAGCACGTTTCCTACCAAAGGGCTAAGGAGTCTTCAGGTCAGCTGGAACATCAGCACAAGTTGGGCCCCAGGAAATGTGTATTTGAGTGGTAGGACTTGTGTGTGTGTTGCCAGCAGCGGTAAGATGATGTTCTTAGCAGAAAATACAAAGACTGTCAGATAGGATATGTACGGCATTTATTAAAATCTCAGTGGTTAGCACACAAAAACCTCTTAAAATCACTAAGGTGCCTCAAAACTTCTTCACAAACCAGCAGAAGAATAGAGTACTGTGTTCCCAACGTTACGGATGGAAAAACCTCCCACAACAAAGTCCCAGACCTTATCACAATTGCTTCCTGAAAGGAAGTGAGGCTAAACAGTGCCCAAGGCCAATCGAAGCCTGCTTGGAAACCTTGTCTCTTGTTGCTCTAGGTATCAAAATAGGAAGTAAACAGCTTAGAAACAGTCCTGAGAATGGTTTGGAGGAAGTACGGTTTCCTCTCCCTGCACTTGCTAAGTTTCCTTATCTTTCATGCTCTCAACATCCACCCCTTCACTCACTGCAGCTAGCAAATGTTGCAGAGGCCTTGCAGAAATGACTTAGAAAAATAACGTTTATACCAAAAAATCTATCACCAGCTCATGGCTCTGAGAAACCTTGCAATGGTCTGCCTGAGAACAAGAACTTAGAGAGCGCTGCTCTAGTGGGGATAACTGTACGTGACATCCCTCAGACCCTCTCTATTCAAGGCCCAAGATCTTTGCTGAAGATACACCTCAAGTAGAAGACAATCTTACACCTTTACTGATGCAACCTGATTCTGATTTTCACCCTGTTTATACACATAGAGTCACAAGAACTAAAAGTCTTTGAAGTACATGATAGGCATCAATTAATGAGAAAATATTGTATTTCTTTTGTTTTCTTTGGATTTTTGTTGGATTTGGAAAAAAACAATCCCCAGTCTGCCTGATTTCTTAACCAGAGATATGATGTACCAGAGATAACCAGACATATCTCCTACCACCTCTCTGGGCAACCTGTGCCAATGTTTCACCACCCTCATTGTAAAATATTTCTTCCTCATATCGCGTCTGAATCTACCCTCTTTTAGTTTAAAACTATTACCCTTTGTCCTATCACTACAAGCCCTGCTAACAGGTTTGTCCCTATCTTTCTTATAAGCCCTGTTTAAGTACTGAAAGGCCAGAATAAGGTCCCCCCTGAGCCTTCTCTTCTCCAGGCTGAACAACACCACGTCTCTCAGCCAGTCCTCACAGCAGAGGTGCTCCAGCCCTCTGATTATTTTTCTGGCCCTTCTCTGGACCCGCTTCACCTGTTTGATGTCTTTGCTGTGGTGAGAAGTCCGGAGTTGGACACAGTACTCTAGGTCAGGTCTCACCAGAGGGGAGTAGAGGGGCAGAATTACCTCCCTTGACCTGTTGGCCACATTACTTTGATACAGCCCAGGATGTGGTTGGCTTTCTGGGCTGCAAGTGCGTGTTGCGGGCTCATGTCCAGTTTTTCATCCACCAGTGCCCCCAAGTCCTTCTTGGCAGGGCTGCTCTCAATCCCTTCATCCCCCAGCCTGTATTGATACCAGGAGTTGCCCCAACCCAGGTGCAGGAGCCTGCGCTTGGCCTTGTTGAACCTCATGAGGTTCACACAGGCCCACTTCTCAAGCCTGTCCTCTGGATGGCATTGCTTTCCTCAGGCATGTCAACCACACCACTCAGCTTGATGTCATCCACAAACTTTCTGAGGGTGCACTCGATCCCATTGTCTGTGTCGTTGGTGAAGATATTGAACAGTACTGGTCCCAGTAGGGACCCCCGAAGGACACCACTCGTCACCGATCTCCATCTGGACATCGAGCTGTTGACCACTGCCCTCTGGATGCAACCATCCAACCAATTCCTTGTCCACTGAAGAGCCCAGGCATCAAATCTATATCTCTCCAATTTAAAGAGAAGGATGCTGTGGGATTTATGAAAGACTTGACAACAGTAGACCTACTAATGAGGAAGAATGAAGGGTTATACAAGTTGCCAGGTCATCGACCCAATATGTAGAGGCCAAACCAGAGCTGACACTACTGTGTCACTGGTCTCAGGGTCCAAGTAACCCAAGTTCTTACTAGAGCATTACAGATTTTGGGGTGGATTTTTGGTTAGGATAAGGAGCAAATGTATGATTTTTAAATGCACTGGTCTGGTGCAATTCACATTAGGTAGAGAAGTGGTTCAGCTGCAGAATTGCTAACAGCTCTCACATGACAGAAATGCCTGAAGAGGTTCCCAAAACCCAGGAAAAGCAGAAATGCAGTATTTAGCAAGGAGGAAAAGAGAAAAAGGAGAAAAGAGGATACAGCCGGCTTCATTCCAGTTACTAAAAAATACGAGGACGAATAAACAACTGCCTCCAAAATAAGTAGGCAATAAATTACAGGCAACATGGAATTGTTGAGAACAAATCACATGAAACCACTCCAGTTTTCTTCATGACAATAACAGGCATTGTGGGTAGAGAGAAGCCACAAATGTAATTTATATTGATTTACACAGAACAGTGTCAAAACCCTTACTAGACTTTCTCAGAAGTTAACCAAAGAAACATTTTTGAGATGAATCAATGATGAAGTGGGTGCTAAACTGGTAGAAACCAGAGCAGGTAGGTCTCAGTTTCTCTCTGTGAGGAAGAATCAAGGCAAACTCCCAGCCAATATGTTCTAAGTGGGGACTGATTTGACATTTTCATGAGTGATTTGGCCAGTGGGATATAAAACATTATTGTTAATAAATTGCCACTGGCTTGGAGGAGTGGTAGGACAAGCTGGCTTAGAGCCCTTAGGAATTCCCATAGGTAAGAGCAACCGATCACACAAAGAAAGGGAAAAGAGGTTGCTTATCCAGGGAAAACAAAGAGCAGCTGAAGTGTGGTAATTGCCTTCAAATATGTGAAATGTAAATGCAAAGCAGAAGGACAGAGCCTGTTCTCCAGGCCTGTGTGCCCTCTAGAACATGAATTCAGAGCACTGAATTTCAGCATGGGAGATGCCAGCTATGGCTTTAGGAGGGCTAGGTTAGAGGAGCACCTGTGGGCAATCGATATTACCTGGGGCTCGGGGCTGGAACAACACTCAACTCCCTCCTAGCTCTGTATTTCCTCTGATTTTAATTATCATTGAATATTTTAGTAAGCTATAAAAAAGAAGGTAAAACCTGAGGTAACTATGTAACAGATCTAGAGACATTTGGCTTGGACTATTGCCATCTGGAAGTTTATTTACATAAGTGGTAAACATTTTTTTAATTTAATTTCAAATTTTAGTTCAAGATCAGTATTTCACAGTGAATCATGTAAACATTTGTGAATGACTATTCCAATACAAAATTACCTATTTTGCAAAAAAGAGAAACTTCTGGATTGCAATGTGGTCCAGAATTTACATTTGAGCAGTTTTATGAAGTTTCACAAAGGGAATTTCCACATTTTCATTTTCATTTTCACATCCCTGTTTGGTTTCAGTATCAAGTGACAGGATATTTAATATCTAAAATGAAAATTAAGATACTCAGATAAACTGAGTCGATGAAACAAAACTTTGCTTCTTATTTGTTGTTTAATTTTCTTCAAAAGCTCATTACTCCAATCCTTCATACTTGCTAAACACATGACATTTTAGCCTTTTTAATATTTTAGAAAAATTGAGATTTTGCAAACATTTGTATTAGCTTTTCTTCATCAGTGCACTCACAGATTTTAAGATCAAATTTAACACTGGAAACCATTTGAGTGTTACAGAGTATTATATACCTGAGAACTCAATGAGTAAGCAAACAAAATACTTTTAAAAAGAGAGAAACGGGAG
Source organism: Burhinus bistriatus (assembly GCA_013397275.1). Classification (NCBI taxonomy): domain Eukaryota; kingdom Metazoa; phylum Chordata; class Aves; order Charadriiformes; family Burhinidae; genus Burhinus; species Burhinus bistriatus. Next base: position 31,826 of record VYXH01002509.1, on the reverse strand, counting down.
CTACAGCCATTATAACCTCTGGGGCTGGGAAGGATGACCATGTCGGTTCATTTTTTAAGGCATCAAACTAAAACAGGTCAAATCATACAAAGAATAATTTAGGGAAAAAATTGAAGAAAAATTTCAGAATACCTGGCCTTGGAGAAAGTCCTGGTATATTAAACAGATGGAGTGTGATGCTAGTTGAATACCAGATATTAAAGCCATGTTAGCAAAATGTTGTATTTCACCCACATAGGCTGAATCTCTAAGGACATGACTGAAACAAAAGCCGGTTATTTGTAAGGGGGACATGCTCACATTCGTGTCCAGATTCAGTTAGGAACCAGGGCATGGCAAGTACCCAGAGAGCACTCCCAGGAGCCTGGAGTTTTCTGTCCAGCAGACATGAAAGGTGAAAAATTGATTTTTGCTGGGGCGGAAGGGTGGAACAAATCTTTGTTTTTCCTGAGCAAATAGCTGCCCTTCTCCAGGCATGACCATGTCCAAAGGAGGAGAAAGAAGCATCCTACAGGCAAAGAGGCCTTATAAGCAGGAGATTTAATAACAAGCATGGAAAGAAGTGTTTTCCTCTTTCTCTTTTTCTCAAAAAAGCTTCAAATGGTCTTGGTTTCATCCCACTGTAGAAAAGGAATATGTTGAAATATTTAAAAATACAAGGCTTGCAGGACGGAAAAAGAGTTTCCTGCCAAGCTTCAATTTTGAGTCCATTGAGTCAAGCCATTCTGAATTCACTGTTTAAAGTTCAGATTTACTTGGCCAGCCTCTGGGGTTTTGGACGGGAATTACTTACCCTGGGCAAGAAGCACTCTGCAAAGCCTCCCCCTAGAAGTGACAATGGCAGTATCATGTCAGGAACCTGACTTTGAACCAGGTCAGTGCTCACTGTCAGTGGGAAGTTTGAGTGTGTGTACAAGAGGTTCTTCAAAAATACTCTTTTCTCGCAGGCTAAGCCCATGGTGAGTACTCTCCTCTCCAAGCTCTGTAGTCACCTTGTTGGAGCTTATCTTACACAGCTTTATTTGCAGTTCTTTTATATGCAAGGGAAGTTCCTAAAGAAATGTAATTATTGCCATGAAAGTCACAGATCTTGTGCTGGGAATCCACACATCATTTCAGTATTTCAGCTGAATAACAATTTTCACTGTGCTTTTCTGATAATAAAGTGACTTTTACTACAGAATGGAAACTGCCCTGGGGCAAAGTAAAACAAGTTATATTTGTATCACGTAAAGTGTTTTGTGATGTGACAAAATATATATACACTTTTTTTAAAAGGAGAGAAAAACTCTTGAGTTCATATTTGGAAGTTTGGATTAAGTGCCAAGCTTTGATTGAAGGGACAGCTTAATTTCAACACCTGAACCAACATCAGATATTTCAAAATCCATACATACATATTGCATTGCTTTTATTTGAAAGTTCAGAAAATAATGGTGGTACGAATTGAAGTAGCATGTTAAATCTTCAGCCAGTCTTTCCACTCAATATATTTGTTAAAATAATGTGCTGAAGCAGCAGGAATTTATTATTGGGCTTTTTTCACACAAGACACACCTTGAATTTTTCCATTCTAAATCCTTTAACAGATGCATGAAGTGGCAAAGTTCTTCACAGAAAAAGCTTCATATATGACATGAGTTCAAACAGTAACATAATGAAGATATGAAATATCAGCTATTGAACTATATCTTAATTAGTTTCAGATTTTCAGACTGAAATTTTTAGGTGTTTTTGACATCAACAATGCTACAAATTAAAACCTGCAACAGACATTAGACTATGAAGAAAAGTCCGTTATCATTAACATATATTTGGAGTAAGTTTCTGGTTTAAGTATCCCTTTTACAAATTCAAAACACTGGTGCACTAATGATTTGGTTTACATCATTCTGAGCTGTAGCTGACCTTGCATTTACTGACAAACTAACTGAAGTGGTATCTGAGACACAGAGGTCTCCATTACTGTGTCACAAGAAGTAACTAAAATGCTGATTTTGTCTGGACAGATGAAGTCAGATGACAATATAGAAAGCCTGCAAACCCAATGTCTTACCAGGATATGCAGCACCTTTGGTTTTGGAAACGTGTGTACAAAATGCCAGAGCATACGTACGGGAATCAGATTTTCAAGTTGCAGACACATGCACATTGTGGGTGCTGCACCAGGCAGCACTGGCAAAGCTTACAGGTTTGGATATCACCACTGGTGTAATGTGGCTGACATGGGAGCTGCCAAAATGGATTTGATCGGGTTTCCTCTTCTCCCTGTTTACTGCAACACCATATGTCGGCTTCTTTTTCATGGGCCTCTTGCTTGCACTCACACTAAGTCCACCCTTCCACCTTCTTTACAGAGACAAACCTTTCCTGATAACCATCCACACCAACTTTGGCTTCAAGAAGATAGCATTATGTTACACTAAGAAACAGCTAAGCTGTCATGAGAACACATTAAAATTCAAAAATGTAAGTTTTCTTCATTTTTCAGCATGAGAATTAGTTCTCTGCTTATTCATAATCCTGCCTTTCCTCCAGAAGCATCCTATCAGTCATTCTTGGACAAAGCACATACAGTAATATGTCACTAACTCAGCGCCTACCCAGATCAGCTTCCAGGATCAAATCTGAAAAAGGCAAAACTTCCCTGCAAAACTTGTAAGATTCCAGTAATGAATCATGGCTTTTAAGACATGCCTGATGGCTTTTGTTTTCATCTCATAAGTAAGGGGTATAAAAGAGTATGCAAGCTGTTCTTAAGGATACTGAAACAGAAGTCATTGCACACTGAGATCAAACAGCTGTTGGATCAGTAAAGCTAAAAGTAACCCACAATCTTATAACAAGGTTTGCGATTTTCAGACCCTACTGTATTGCATCTAGTTAGCTGGGCTGCATATGGCAAGTCATAGTATTTCATCAAATTTCCAATTCAGCCCCTTGGGCAGTGAAAGAACTGCTGGTTAAAAATTGATATGAATAAACTAAACTTCTATCTGTCATTTGCCTTGGTGGCCAATCCGGCACAAACTACAACAAGTGTTTTGCATCATACTGGAAGAGTTATTTTTGTGGAAAGAATAGGAAGAATCTTTTGATAGGGAAACAAGCTACAGAGGCAGTAAAAATACATTAATTTTACTAATTATGTCACTATTATAATGTTATTCTGGAAGAAAATCACATCTTTTCTTTGCCAGCAGGCTACATATTGCAGAGCAGAATACACTGCCCATTGGCAAACTGGAAACATTCCTGCCAGTTCAGGGCACTGTTTACCATTTCGTTTAACTCACTATTTGGAAAACAAAAAACAAAGTGTAAGAAATGCAGAACAATGCCTGCACTCAAACAAGATTAACCTTGCTCATTTTTGTGTTTTAACCTTGTCAAAGAATCTCTGCTTGAGCAATTAAAATTTTGGTAAAGATTCCCAGCTCTAAGAGGTGTTTAGAAGATGACTTGACCAACTCCTGGAGTATTTTGTAACAAGAATAATTAGGCAGTGAGCTCAGCATGTGTGAAAACAAAACAAAATCGTTGCTGCATTACTGCTGTTAAAAAAACCCAAGATGTAAAGCGTATGGAAAGTTTCATCAATCACATGAATTTAAGTAACCATTTGAAATAGAAGATCTGGTAGCACGGAGAGAGCAGATTAAGCTTGTATAGGCTGCTCAGTGAAGAATTGGACTCTCATTAGCCGTAGAAAGAAAGGATATTCTAGAATGCAGGTACATCCAAAATGACTGGAAATATGATAAATGTTTGATCTGGTTTAGCATCTTAGAAAACCAATGGAAGGAGAAATGCAAGAGATGTTTGTTGAATCATAGGATAATACTGGAGGATAAAATTTGTGGCAGAAAAATGGTTGTATCTTCAACCCATATTCAAACTGCTTGAATGAAAAAGGTGCCTTATTATTGCAGTTAGATTTAAATGCCAATATGCTTTGTCTGTGAAGAAGTAGGCCTGCACGTACTTTTTTTGCTATCATTAAAATGTGTGCACTGCCCCAAAGCATGGCAGATCTGTTGCAAGTCCAATAGATAGTCTACAAACACTGAACAAAGGACCAAGACATCTAGAAAAGTGCACAGCTACTTGATTAAATGATCTGGGCAGATTGAATGCCTAAAATATGAGCATTTTCTGGCAGAGCAAATACAGTCAAAAAGGTTGATCTTTATAGCCAGTTTGTGCTAATGCCTGTCGCAGACCCGCTTTCAGACACTGTGCAAGGCTTGCTTGGGGATCAGTAGTGGCTGCACTTGCATCATCCCCAGTGAACCGCTTCCCCTTTCTCAGAAGCTACACAAATTTGGCCTTTTCTTAAAATTGCTCCCAAGCTAGAAGCCCACGTCCTAGTTTCAAAAATCATGACTTACTTCTTAGGAATGTAAATCACTGTGCATCCTGATCTTTGAGAAACATAGGTCAGCCCAAGGAATGGGAGAATGATCCTCCTTGTTCTGCACCACCCGAGGGCCAGGAGGTGGGTGACCTCCGCCCCCACCAGCAGAAAGGGCCCAGACAAAGGAGCAGGGTGGCCAAGGAGGGCAGGTCATTTTGAATTGAATGTGTTTCATTTATACGTAGTAGTGAGGGCATGCCCTCCACCAGGCTGCCGGGGCAGGGGGTGCGTGGGGTGGTGACATGGGGGGGAGGATGCTGAGACTACTGATGGAGCAGTTCAGGGCCTTTCAACAGGAAGCATTTAAGAACTCTCTTAAGGGCTTTTTCACTCCTTTATTTCATACATAGGCACCATATGTGCAACGGCCTGGCTTGCCGGAAACTCCTGGGGGAGGCACCAACGTTGCACAGCAGAGGAGGCAAAGCCTCTCCTGAAGTAGTTTTAAAAGGTTTTATCAAAGGTTTTTAACCACTGATGGAAACATGTTACTACAGCACTAAAATGAGTACCACCACCTCTCAGGAGCAGGGTAGCTAGCGGTGTGATACGCATCAGGAAGGGATCATGGCAACAGGTATCAGCCCCTGTGGATCTGTCTCAAACCAACTGTTGTGCAAGTGCTGCCCTGGGAGGGCTCAGGGAAGTCAAATACATTCCCACCGTCTTCCAAGCAGCATTAGGGAGGATCCCGAGGAGATTTGGTTCCCCGAGACGGACATTAGAAATGTGAAGATGGCTGCCTGCCTGCTTTTCTCCCTACCACAATCTTTCCTTTTCTCCTGTAGGCAGAAACCTCCAGTTCCTTTCAGTTCTGGCCTGCTTGCCCGCATGTAGATGCAAAGTCTTTGCTGGGGAAGGGGCGGGGGGAGCGGCAGTTATAGAGACAAATTTCCTGATCTTCTCACCCAGGCACACACTTGTCCCGTATTACTGTCAGCTCTTTAAAGCAAAATCTGTACTGGGACAGCATATCTAGGGGCAAGAGAGTATTTGACACAGTTGTTGAGCATCACATAATGCTCAAATTGCCAAATCAAAATTTAAAATTTCATAACCAGTAAAAATTATATTAAATTGAATAATTGTCACTGGACAATTTGAAGGAAAACATAGGTAAACAATGGAGTTACCAATAGTTACTCTAAAACAAAATTCACATTCCCACTTATCTCTTTCATACATTTGGGGACTGACAAATTACTTATTTACTTTTACTAGATAGAAGTCATTGATTCTAACAAAGCCGGTAAAACATGGACTGAGTTATGCAGCCTAACAAAGGGAACCAAGTGAATAATGAGTTGAAAAATACTTGGTTATGTAGAACTGTACTATTTATATTTTGGCAATAAGTACAATTTGGCAATATCAGAGTGTCTTCAACAATGACAGTAAATAGTAATCTGTTGCATAGAGCCCAAAATTTAACTCAGGTATTTATGAATCAACTGAAGTAGACTAATCATAAAGCCGATTATCATTACTACTAACATGCTTAACTCCAGAAGTAAATATGATTATGGAATATTGTCAAAGGGCTATATGACATTTCAAGTAAAATTCAATTCCATTACAGCAAACTAAGATGCAACTTCATATTCAGATCTCTTAGACTAAAGAAAAGGCTCAAATGTATAATTAGGTATGAAGGTAATTGGTTAAAATCTCAACATTACACCACATTAAACAATGAACAATAGCTTTTAGTGGTCCTTCAAGGAAATCCTGTTCCAGGGCTAACACTAGGATTAAAAAGATAATGTCATATAACAATTACTGCTCAAGGCTATGGAGTATTCCTATGTACTGATGTAGCTGAACATTTTTATATTATAGAAGTTGGATTAAAATAACTCCATCTAAAGAAATCAGTACAATAACATTAGAAAATGCGACAGAGATAGTTTTGCTCACACAAACTGGTTTTGTTGGACAAAGGTTGGAATTTTAATTTCTTCTGCATTCTGAAAAGCTTATTTTTTTCCTCATAAAAAGTATATATATATTTCTTTTGAAACTCAGGGGATTCCTCATGGAAACTGTAGTAAGAAGTGTTGATTTCTCTGATTTCTTTGGTGCTGACCCAGCTGTGTGGACTCCATCCACACACCGCCTCTCTGAGTGGTCTATGAGGGGGCTGATCAGAAGAAGAGTAGAGAAACTCTTGGAGAAGGAGAGGTTCCTTGTCACTCTGATCTTCAGAAAAGCTGATTCTTTCCTGGAATTTTTGACAGTTTAAAGGACTCTTTGGATAAGTACAGTCTTTAGCTGGGGAGTTCATTCCCTGCTCCACAGCCTGCCTGAGAAGAAACTTTGGTTCTAGTTGACATCTGACAGCTCAAGCCAAGCTCAAGCTTTTACCATGTCCCATTTCTCAAATGCCAGCTTTCTTTGAAATCTGAAGGCTAACAAAATGGATCATGAGAGAGAACCTGCCGTTGCAGCTGCTGCCCAGAAGCAGAAGTCTTCTCTTTACATTCAAGTTCTGTCTTCCTTTCACACAGCAGAAGAATGCATTCCTCTTTTGTTAAACAAGCTTCATACTAAATTTTAAGTATCATAACTATAAGTAGTATACCCTAAATAGGCTGAAAATTCTGCTTGAAAGGTCTAGCAGCCTGGAAAATTTTGAACATATGATCCAGATGAGTATGGTTTCTGACTAGCAGCATCTTTTGTTGTTACTTCTCTCAAGATAGAAAAAACATATTTTGTTTCAATTTTTTGCATTACTAGCTGAATAAGAACTCCCAAGCAGCAAAAACAACACATAGAGACAATAGTTGTAAAAGAAGTTAGCTATGCATTCACCTGGAGTTTCAAGCTTTCTTGCAAGAAATAACTGCAATTTTCATTGTTTTAGAGAAACTGTTCACTCTTAAGAAGTTTCTGTTTCTGAATTAGAAGAATCTCTGTGTGTGCATGGCTGATTAAAAAACTATCTTGGGGGGAAATCTCCTATATATATTTGCTTCTTTCAAGTCCTTGGGAAACATTATGAACAATAAACATAGCACCAAACTTGCTGATTTCTAAGTAAGCAAAAAGTCTCAAATATTAAGCTTCAGTATTTCATCAATACCAATAAATTCCTCATTGCAGCCTTCCTAAGAGAGTCATAAATGGTTTTTGTCAGTGTGCAGTTCTACCATTTGCAACATGATGCAACATTCATGGCAGTATCAAAAGTTCAAATTGTAATATCCTGCTAGGAAGCTTTAAAGCAGTTCTTGGACTCCACTAAGGTATCTGTTTGGCATCAAACATAAGATCAATAGTTTCCCTCTTGACTACTATTTACTAACTTGATTTTCTGGATGACACAACAGAAGATGCAATTTACAGACCATGATTGTAGTCATAGAAAAGAAAGCAGAAACAAATGGCAGTGATGTTTCTTTGCTTCTTCAAATTATTTTATGGTTAAAGCAAGGAAGGACATTCCTGCATGCACAAGGGCCAGATTGGTGGGGAGAGGACGCAGCCACAACACTGAAGCCCAGAAAGGAGATCATAACATTAATTCCCAGTGCTCTGTGCATGCCTGCACAGCTATGACTAGCTGTCAAAAAGCAGCATGTAATCCTGGAAGAAATGCTTTGTAGGTTGAGTTCCTCATTTAAAACTAAAGAAAAATATGCTGAGAATATTTATACATGTGATGCTACAGCAGTATTCACAAGTTGGCTTCTACGTGCAGTATCAGGTTCCTTCATAAACACAGAACCTTCTTCTTCATATGTAACCCCCAAATATTAAAAGACTGATATATTAACTAATTCCCATCAGTTGTAAATCACTGTGTGAAATATGCCATAAAATTTGGAGTCATAGGTACCACTCCTCCCCTCAAATCAGATACAACTTAGGCCTGAAATTGAGTTTAATTCTTTGATTTCAGATTTGTTTTATTGTTCCTACTGTTATTGTTTTCTAAACAAGGCATTTCAAAGAAATCTGTAAAGTATGTTGTGAAAGAAGATCAGAAATGTGCAATCAAGTATGAGAACTGGGATGGAGTAATTTTAGTGAAAAACATGCTTTTGTTACATTGTTTCTCACAGGACAAACTAAAAGGACATAAAATTAATTCTATTTTCCAAAATTAAGCAATGAAACTTCCTAGGGGAACCTTCGGTGGAAGAATATCCAAGTAGAAAAACTGAGTGTATCTGGGGTTCTCTAACCTTATAGGAAGCTGTCACATAAAGTTTTGTGTGCTTTTTCTGAGATCACAGAATCACGGAATTTATAGAGTTGGAAGGGACCTCTAGAGATCATCTAGTCCAACTCCCCTGCTGACACAGGAATGCCTAGAGCACATTACTCAGGACTGCATCCAGGCGGGTCTTGAAAATCTCCAGAGAAGGGGACTCCACAACCTCCC
>VYXH01002509.1:5122-16077 GCA_013397275.1 Burhinus bistriatus | reverse complement strand
GACAGGACGAGGGGCAACGGGCACAAGTTGGAACACAGGAAGTTCCATTCAAACATAAGGAAAAACTTCTTTATGGTGAGGGTGACAGGGCACTGGAACAGGCTGCCCAGGGAGGTTGTGGAGTCCCCTTCTCTGGAGATTTTCAAGACCCGCCTGGATGCAGTCCTGAGTAATGTGCTCTAGGCATTCCTGCATCAGCAGGGGAGTTGGACTAGGTGATCTCTAGAGGTCCCTTCCAACTCTGAAAATTCCGTGATTCCATGATTCCGAGATTCCATGATTCTGAGCTAAGGACATCACTGGATGGCAGGTGTCACCAACCAGGGCTAGTAGGATAAGAGGTCATGGGGTCTGTCCCAGGAGGGGGCACTTGAGCACTCACTGCTGAGGCTGCAACCATGGGCAGGGCTCTAGAAACGCTACAGCTTGAACTGTTGAACCAAGAGTTCGAGTTTATTTCTAGCTAGGATCAAGAAAGGATTTTAGTCTAGATTAGAACACTTTTTTCACCTGTATAGGAGGGTTTCTTGGCCTTCTGGGGAAGAACGGTTGAGTTGGGGGACAAGACGGGGGAAGGAAGCTGGGACGTCGAGGGAGAGGTTTCTGAACCAGAAGGGAAATGAGTTGTGTTAGGAGGGAAGAGTGAGGGTGAAGGACAGAGCAAGCTGGTGAGGAGGAACTGCTCACATGTGCAGCAAGAGGAGGGACAACAAGCATGTGGAAATGCTGCCTTCTCTTTGGATTTCACACCCTGGCTTATGCAGCTCCTTCCTAAGGTGAGGTAGTCACAGCAAATAAAACATAAGGAGTACATCCCACTGCAGAGATATTTTGGCTTCCACATCTGAGATTAACTGCTTATTCTGTTTTTTCCTTTTAATTAGACATTGGTTGCTAGCTCAGAACTGATCAAGAACTTGTAGAAACTGCCTGGACACCACTGGGGAAAACAAGAGAGTCTTGGCAGGGGATGGCACAGTTGCAAAGCATCTTCCCCAAGCTCCCCGTGCAGTGCTGTGCCCCTCCGAATGCACTGCCCGTGCTGCGGAGAGCGGAGCAGTGACCTTTCTTCTGCAGCCTGGAGCAGATGAATTTGGGCTTGTTCACAGAGGGTTTGGGGGCACACAGGAGGAAGGATATTTCAGTCTGTCGATCGTCACCAAGAAAATCTTTCGATAAATGAGAAATCATTATTTATTTGTTATTGGAACAGATTGCATCCAGATTCATTCTCTATTAGTTCTCGGTTGTATTTTATTTCACTTGTGTAACAATCCTGGCTCTATCTCTGAGGGGTGGGTTTGTATTTTGGATAACTGCCTGTCAAGTGGTAGTATGGGACCCCTCAGCACTTCCCCATGCACTGAACGTAGCTTACACCACAGGGCTTTTTCAAGGGAGTGGAGTTGTGAGAGAGGGAAAATGTTACATTTTTCACAGTACTTAATACACTGTGACTCAAAGACCATTGGGGTCTAATTTTGGCTTCATTCAGCCCATAAGTAAATTCTTACCCCTTTTGCTGAAAGACATGTGTAGGCAACACCATTTTGCACACAGCAGATGGCTCTGCGACATGGCTCATACTCACGCTATGACTGGAATTTCTCAAGTTAGAATTGAACAAAATAAAGTCCCACAAGCAAAGCGAAGGGTTTGGGGGTTGTGGGTTGGTTTGTTGTTTTTTTTTTCCTTGCCATTTCTCCATGTGGGTCCTTTCTGCTGCTGTCCCACATTTAAGAAAAATAATCATCCCCCACAGTCCCTGAAGCTGCTGCAAAGATCTGTAGATGGAAGCTGACTCTTTAAGGCAGCTGTCAGGGCCCTGAGGGCACCAGTAAGCCATACTGACCCTGAGCAACCTCCCATGGTGCCTCCCTGATACCCACAGCACCCTGAGAGGAGTCAGGGGATGGAGACAAGGATGGAGGCCATTTCCCTAGTATCATCCTGCTTGGGAGGACCAAGAAGCAAGCACTGTCCTACTGGCACCCAAGAGACAGGCTGCATGCATGATGGAGCAAAGGACAGCCTGGGAGCACATCACCCATGAGACACAGAAGATAGGTAAGATGCTCAGGCAGCACTTGAGCACACATTCTTACTTCTCAGGTTCTTCGTGGATCTCTATAACTGGCTCCTGCTAGTAGCTCTCTGCAGAAAATACATGCAGCAGATGAGAGTGGGAACCAGGGGGAAAGTAGCTGAAAGAAGTTGCAGAAGGGATTTTAAGAGAATGTAAAAGCACAGTAAACTGTGCTTTCCTGATGATTACAAACCCACCATAGAACAGAAATCCTCTTTTTGCTTCTCACTCCCATAACTGATCTTACTGTCATAGAGGTAGTTTTTTAAAGTCTTGTGTCACAGACAGGGTCATGATCTGGCCAATACTCTGACCCCGGGAAAGCTCAGACTCAGGCCTGAAGCTCCTAAAGATTAAAATGATGTCTGGGTGGAAAACAGTGTTAAAATCATCAGCAACACACTCCACAGGGTCTTGTGATTGTGACTGTACCTACCTCAGTGGACTAATGCAGAACTTTAGCAGGGCTGGAAGGGTCACCCATTCAGTTTGTGAGCTATTGCTGTTACTCTGCTATTGACGTAGTAACAGCCAAGTAGAGATGTAAGAAGAAAAGTGGATAGCAACACCTAAGAAGAGATGTAAAGATGTAAAAAGGAGAGAGGGGTGCAGTTAACCCCTCAGACAGATGGACAAAACGAAATTCTTGTCTTTATAACACCACAGGGGAAAAAAACCTAAACAAACACATTTATCACTATGGTATTGTCTGTTTTTAAACCTTTACAATGCTTTTAGAAAACACCTGTGCTCCAGAGAGCACCGAAATTACTCAGCAAGGACTGGAAACATGAACTTGTCAGTGTCTGTATCACCAGGTCGTTTGGGATCTTTCTTAGTCCTACTGAATCTTCTGAGTAAAATTTACCGTCTTAATTTTTCAGTCCAAAGCCACAGTGTTTAGCAAAACCGATATCTGGGCAAGCCAAGCCGAAAACCTTTGCGTCCAGCACTGCTGGGAGCGAAGGTGGAGGGTGACAGCGCAGCCGGCGGTGCCATCTAGCTGCTGCTCTGCCTCTGGGTGATGCTCGCCGTGGTGGTGGGCCCCTCAGCCTGCATGGACCTTCCTAAAACAACTTCTGGTTATTATTCCTTCCGCTGGAAAACAGCTTTGTTTTCATTCAAGGCATGAGATAAAAGGCTGGAGTTTCTGAACCAGTTGTGTTTTATTACACTTTCAATCCATTCTTGTTTTATTCATCCTGCTTCCCTCCTTTCTTCTGATTTTAATCAGTTCTGATTTTAGTCAGATGCTGCTGACATTACCTCTAATTGCCTTTCCACCAGTACTGGAAATATTCCCCTCATCCTTCTCGCTACCTGAGCACCATCAGCCAACTTTGGCTTCCCTTTGACTTTCCTAGTAATAAACATAACTATTCATTTCACAAAAGAGACATGGGCTCCTGTGTGGTATTTTCCAGCACCTTTAGAAAAATAAATGGCCAGGGCATTCCTCAAGCAATCCTGTTAGCCCTGGATTTCACCGACAACACAACTGACCCCATTGCCTTTGTCCCCTCTCTGCTGTCCCACATAGCTAACAATAAGAAAGGGATTATCTATCCAAATTTTGGTATTTTTCTGCCACTGTTCAAAAAGAATATGTGAAATAAACTCAGCAATAAGCAAACCTTTTAATGCAGATGAAGACTGCTACTCATGAAGGTTTCAGTAGTTCTGAAGAGGATTTAATTTTGAAAGCATTCACCTCCCAGCGGACTCCATAAGCCACAGAAGACCTCCTGGACGCTCACATCATCCAAGGATCCAGGCTTTAAAGCAATCCAACACCTGTGCAAACAGAGCTAATATTACACAGGCAGCGTGCCCTGCCATAACATCCACCATGCTGGGCTTTGTGCAAAGGACACGCACCTTTCCAAGGGGACCAAATGCAGTGGTGGTCAGTGATGACAGTGTACCTAGATGGTGAAAAACTAACGTAAGATGATCTCAAATAGGTCTCACAACAGCGGCAGAGGATGCCTGAGTTTCTACCATGGTTCATTTGTCCTGAGGTACTCTGAGTTGCCAGCGGTCTGGCCACAGGGGCAGATACTGCGTCCTGATTCATACACGGCAGATGTGAAAAATCTGTAACACAGTTGGAGCTCATTAGCCACTCATGATTCCTCTGCCTTTTCCAGCAATTGGTCTATGCCTGCAGAATATAGTCCATGCATCTGCCATGGTGTGTGAAATGCAGCCAAAAAGCCAGGGACTGTGGTTGGTACTCAGGAAAGGTTCCACTGGGAGGGGACTGATGGAAAATCACCGGCTACGCACCATGAGCAGCCGGCTGCTCTAATTTTGCCTGAGGGGTGCCAGTGTCTATGGATTTGCCCCTCCCGAACATGACAAGGGAGAGGTGGTGGTGGTGGTGGTGCTGTGATAAAAGAAGGAAATGGATTACTGAGTTAATGGTAACGACAGACCAACCCGAGCTACTTGAAAACCAGGATGATGCAGGATAAGCTGTTGCTAACACATGAGTCAGAAAACTGAAAACCACATTTATTTGAAGCGGATGAATGCATGTAAAGGCAGACAAGAAAAACTCGAAGCCCCTCTGTGCTAGGAAACCCCTCTACATGACAGAGTGTTCACCGTAACCCATTTCTTTAGTATTGATCCCAGTAATTTGCTTCTGGCCAGAGCACAAACCCCGGAAAGGCGTTCAGCCCTACCTGGAATGTGCCTCACTACTTTGTTCGCGGTACGGATGACGAAGCAAGGTGTTGGGCTATGACTGGAGGTAGGATTGGTGGCTTGGCCTTTCACATTGCAGTGAAAGCGTGATCCCTCGCATTGTAAGACGCTATTTTCAAGCACTTACAACGTTGCCAAACTGTAACCATTTGGAATGAAATTTTCCATGCCAGGTATCTGCCTCAGGCTGAAGTTTTTGGAAAATGTCCACAAACTCAGCCGTTTCCAATAATGAGGGTAAGGAAAAATTCATTGTTTTGTCCAAGTTAAAAAGCAATTGTGACCTTTTCTTTGAAAAGCTCTGGCACCCCTCTTCCTTGGAGAAGGAACTTGTTAGGGGGTTGCCTTTCATCAGAGATATCCCTTTTGTCCTCCTGAAAATCTGCCCAAATTTGGCTACGTTATATGCCTTTGGAAAGCTGAATTTGCACATGCTCAGTGGACAACTAAGATATTCCTTTCAGTGTAGTAGTTGAACCCTTGAAGTTTGCATCCTTCCTGAGCAGGTTTCAACCTCAGGTCAAGCAGGACTTCCTTTGCAGCTTCATCTGCAGACTTCCACAGCCTGCAACAGGGCCAGGCACCTGAAAGGAGAGCCAAGAGTCTGTCTCTTTTGTGCTCTCAGTGATATTCATTGGGGTGAGACACCGCTGAGGAGAAAAATTCCTGGATTCAAATGCAGAAAGGTCAAGAGCCAGACATGTGGGTGGTGATGAGGGAGGGGAAGACTCAGGAATCCTCGTGACAAGACAAGCAGAAGGACAGGACCAGGGACGACACATGGATGTGGAACAGCAGCGTGGAGTGGAGGGCAGGGCAGTGGTGGGAGGCAGAGGAAGGTGGTGGCTGTGGAGGATGGGTGACACGAAGGAGAAGGGGAGAGGAAGAGGCTAGAGAAGTTTTTTCTCACCCGAGAACGTCATTCCCTGGCCACTGTGCCCAGGGTCAGCATTTTCGCCTGCCACATCTCATGCATGAAAGGCCCAGACACCAGTGAATATGTATCCTTTACATTAATCTTCACAGCTATACAGTAAAAAGGTACTCATTTCCTTCACCTCTGGATGATGCTGTAAAAATGAATTAAAGAGCAGTTATATCTGAGAGCTTGACTATAAAGACAGAGTGCCATGGGGAAAAAAAGCACATTAGAAAATTGATAACTCTTGATTTAGGGTAGAGCTTGAATAATGGGACATCATAAAAAGGTATTTTATAGCAGAAGACAGAGTTGAAATTTCACAGCTAACTTCAATTCCAGCATTTCCTTAGCAGTTTGGTGTTAAGATGTCAAAGTCAGGTGTTATGCTTGTAATGTTATCTTTTTTTTATTGTCTCATTTTCTTGGCATTGTCCATAGGCACTGACTGCATGCGCCAGCTTGTGCTTCAAAACGCAGAACAGCAATAAGCATGGATAGCGATATGAGTTGAGAACTGATGTTGGGACTGATTACATAGAGATGAAAAATCTGGGGCAGAAGTTGTTCAGAAAGGCAAGCAAGACTAGACTGTATCTTCTAGAAGGCTGATTTGGACTGAAGAAAAGAGCAGATTACTCTGGAAAAGCAGGTGACCCTGCGAAACTCCTTCTTTTTATAACATTTTCTTCGAACATTTTTTTCAGGGATACTTAGAAAGGGACATAAAAGAAGCACAACTATCATCATGTCATTAGATTTAAATTCATTTTATACGAGTTTGCATTTCCACCAGAAAATTTCTAGGCTCCTGCAAATTAAAAATCGTTGAAAAAGCTGACTAACATTTTTGGAAAAGAACCTTTGACCCGTTGACATGTGTGTGCTGACACAGACCTCAACATATATTTGCCGGAAGTTCTTTGTACTGTATTTGCTAAACACATACAGCTCTGCCTTGAGCACCCGCACTGTTTCCTAAGCCAGGGACTGGGGATTCTAAGGACAGCCACATGTCTCAAATTTGTGGAGACCGGGTTAACGGCAAGAATTTGTTAACTTAAGAATGCTGATAGCACAGTTAATATTTGATGCTAAAGAAACAATTTTATAACAAGGGGAAAACCTGCTGTTTCAGTGTTGTAACAGTCATGGGAAGGTGACTTTCTCATTGTTTGACTGTTCTTGTGAAGTTTACATGTTCTACCTCAGTGACTGAGCATGAAAGTCCTATCTTGAGGAATGACCTCCATCAGGCCCTGCTACCTCCTGCCACCTCCCACGCAACAAGAATACTCTCAGCTGCTTGCTGCTTCTGAAAAAGCCCCTCCGTTTTAATTCATACCTCTTGCAGTGGCTACCTACATTGCTAGCCTCATTAGTGGCCCAGATCCAGAGCAAGTCCCTCTGAAGACCATTGCTTTCTACCCTTACAGACTTCCTCTAAGGGAGCAAACATCTCTGTGAAGCCACTGGACACTCTTTGCGGAGTCTGGTTTGGTGTCTCGAATCTCTTGCCGAGACCTATAGGCTAACTCAGAAGTTCCTGTGTAGCCATTCTGCACACTTTGGTCACTCAAGGTTCCTTTGAAAACCTCCAGACATCATTAGCATACGTTAACAACTGCTTAGCATATGCTAATATTTCCCAGATGGGAAATGTTGCTCTGCATTGAGTGGGTCCAAAATAAGCGAAGGAGATTTTGAGCGTTACTGAGCGGCTATACAAGCATCCCTTATCAGCCCAGACACCAGAGAGCCTATCCACATGTCACCCAATTGGTTAAGCCAGAGGGAGAAATGGCAATTTGTCAAAATATTGATTCAGAGATGAACAGAAATACACAGTCCTGTCCTCGGCCATACTAGCACAATGTTAGAGCCAGCCTGGAAGGCTGTTGTGTCCTTACCAGGCTGAGGAAATGACACCTTTTTCTTACATTTATTTTTGGGTTATTTTTGACTGCTTGGGACATGTTCAAATATTAGTGTGATGGGAACTACACAATCAGCGAGGCTGAATAGGGGACATATTTTTTCTTGTGGGAGACATGCCTTATATATGCAAGCGTCAGTAATTACTAAGTAATTTTTACCTTAAAATATCACTACTAAAGCAGCCTTTGTAACTACTGTTTCCCAAGAGGTCTCTGGACCTGGGAGGCTTTCATGGTTACTTATTTGCATGCTGTTGGGGAGAAGACATTAACCATTCTGAATTTACCCTATCAATCAGCCTTTGGGCAACCATCTGTGCTTCTCTTTATCCAGCAGACTAACTACAGAGGGGCAACAGGCTGAGGTTTTTTTCTCACTGTCCTCATTCTTCCACAGTCAGTAAAATTTTTCAAAGCATCAGAAGCTCAGAAGTGCAGGAAACTGCTCACACCACAGTCTGGAGTGTGGGTTCAGCTTGAGTGAATATTCAGCTGCTTCTCCAAAGCTTATCTGGCCTAGCCAAAACCTTCTGAATTTACAAAATTGGGCTGGGCATTTTATGAGAACAGGATCTCTTACAACATTTTCAGTATTTCCTCTTCTGACTAGAAAATACCTTGAGATCAGCTTGGAAACCGGAATAATTTATTTTGATTAAAAATGGATCATAATGTTTCCAGATCTTAAAAAAATTCAAAACAAATTGGCTTGTAGAAATTGGTTGAGGGCGGAGGAGGACAACTCCTTTTATTTTGCCCTCCTTATCCCATTTGCTCTTCTCCAATGGCATCCAAAGTAACTCTACCTTTGGCAGTCGTGCTTCCCAGTTCAAACCCAACCCTCCCCTTGCTCCGAGGTTGCCTTGCTTCTGCAGCACCTTGTCTTGAAACAAATTATTAACAACTTGTAAATGCTAAGCCAGCAATTATTCTCCAAAAGGTCAGGCAGATCAAATTACTTCCACATCAGCTCAAAGCTCCTCCATCAAAAAAGAGATGAAAGCACTGGTGTGACTGATCTTCATTCCAGTCCTGTGTCCCAGGTTTCAAAGGCCACCCTTTGGTTTTGAGGCTGAGGATGGGCAGTCAGCTATCTAGAAGCTTTCCATCTGAAGGGTTTTCCTATGAGGCTGACAGTCTGTCTGCTCTTTTGAGCACATACGTCAGGTCTCTAGCATTTACACTCATTAGGGTGGCATTTTTGCTGTGTGCACAACTGAGCTGGCTTTATCTCTGCAGCAAGAACTGAAATGCCAATCTCCCAGCAAAGCCTGGAAGAAGATTTGCTGAGAAACATGGCTGGTACTGTTTTGCTGAAGAGTAGGCACAAGAGCTACATCACACCACTCCTTACATCTTCACCTGGCACACACCACCCAGTCTCCTGGGGAGCATTTCAACAGCAAAAGTTACTTGCAGTTCTGAGAAACTTTCCCCAGAAGAGGCTGTTTTCCTCTTGTTGCCAGTAAGAGGGAACATAGCTACTCTGGTGACTGCAGACACATGAAATTTAGATGCCAAGTGTGGTGGAGATCAACCTTGCTGTGACCCACAGGATGGGGCCAGAAAGTCTGCAGTGGTTGCTCATACCTACTCTGTCTTCGTATTTTCAGTTTGCTTTCATTATTTGTTTCTCCCCTGGTGGGTGGTTGACTTTGATGACTGAGTTGTCCCTTTAATGACCTGGGAGATGGCCAGTACCCAATGGTCATCTGCTTTGTACATAGGCAGTCCCATTCCTCCACCATTGTTAACAAGGGTTACCAAAGGTGATGAGAATAGGGCTGATTTTACTCCTGTATTGCCAGTTGAGTGTACTGCAAGGAAAAACGTGGATGCATGTGCGTACAGCCTCTTCTAGGAGGCAGTAGCAGCAGTGTTAGAGCTTTTTTCACACTCTAAGGAAAGCCAAAGTCAACTTCGAAGAATAAAACACAGTGGCCGTGACTACTTCAGAGAAAAGTGAGATCTGGCCAGGCCTGGCCTGCATCCACACATCACAGCTAGAGAAGCTACAGCACTGCCATAATGAGAAGAAGCAGCCACTGACCTCACAAAACAAGTTAATGCGCAAAAGCTGCTTCAATATCCTGCTCTGAACTACAGCTTTTTATTTTAAAAATCCTGCTCAATTTCAAAACTTGAAGAGATTAAAGAATCTGAGAGGGGAATTTTCCCAGCAGCAAGCAGACGAGAGAGTAAGTTGACTGGCTGCTTTAAGATATGCAATAGAGAATAACTGTGCGACAGTGCTGTAGGTCATCTGCAATCCTTCTGCCAGTGGCTTCATCAGTACTGCCTATGGAGATGCTTCTGCTGGCTAGAGGTGGGGGTACATGCAACACTCCAGCTTGCTTTGCAGTTAATGCAGTGAAGTAACACACTTGGGCTTCCTAACAGTGACATGTTGAAATCCAAAGGACAGTAAAACACCAAGCCCTTTGGAAAATCACGGATGGTATTTGGTGTGGTGATTTAAGGTGAACAAGTTGCCATGGGTCTAATTCCACTCCCACATATGTAAACCAAGTCCTCCTTTTCAGGGCAACATAGCTAGCTAATGATATACATACGTACACATCTGTATTTGTAAAAATATATAAATAAAATGGGAACTCTTGTAGCAAGAAATTACTAAAAACAACAAAAGAAGTTCACTTTAGTCAATGAACGGATCACCACTCCCAGTGCAAATCTGAGACAAATGAAGCTAACTCTGTTGTTGGATGTATAAACTAGAACAATGGCATTAGACTGGCCTATTTTAGATGCTGCTGAGATCCGGAATGATGTGTTGTGCCACCTGCAACCCCAGAAAGATGATGGAATTCTATAGAAAAATGTCTGGAGAATGATTCACTGGAAAAAAAAAAAAAAAAATCTTTGCTGTAAAATGACCAGACCAAGCTACAAAGCCACTCTATAGCTGCAAGCGTTAAGAAGGAAATGTGCATTTGAGAGAGGGTTGTTCAATCTAGGTGAGACAGAATGAGATCCAGTTACTACAGGCTGGTCAGTCTGACCTCAGTGCTTGGGAAGGTCATGGAACAGATCATCCTCAGTGCCATTACACGGCACGTGCAGGAGAACAGGGTGATCAGGTCCAGTCAGCATGGGTTTGTGAAAGGCAGGTCGTGCCTGACAAACCTGATCTCCTTCTACGATAAGGTGACCCGCTTAGTGGATGAGGGAAAAGCTGTGGATGTCGTCTACCTGGATTTTAGTAAAGCTTTTGATACAGTTTCCCACAGCATTCTCCTGGAGAAACTGGCTGCTCATGGCCTGGACAGGTGTACTCTTC
>VYXH01002507.1:129271-181207 GCA_013397275.1 Burhinus bistriatus | reverse complement strand
GAGTGGTTGAGGGAACTGGGGTTACTTAGCCTGGAGAAAAGGAGGCTTAGGGGACACCTTATCGCTCTCTACAGCTACCTGAAAGGAGGTTGTAGAGAGGTGTGGGTCGGTCTGTTCTCCCAAGTAACAAGCGATAGGACAAGAGGAAATGGCTTCAAATTGTGCCAGTGGAGGTTTAGGTTGGTTATTAGGAAAAAAAGTTCGTCACTGAAAGGGTTGTCAAGCACTGGAACAGGCTGCCCAGGGAAGTGGTGGAGTCACTGTCCCTGGAGGTATTTAAAAGACAGGTAAACGTGGTGCTGAGGGACATGGTTTAGTGGTGGACTTGATAGTGCTATGTCGATGGTTGTACTTGATGATCTTAAAGTTTTTTTTGTAACCTGAACTATTCTATCTACCTGGTATAGCAAGTTTAGTTAGATATCACCAGACAGTCAAAACGCTATTATACTCTCTCAATTTTGTGAGGATTTTTATATACAAGCAAGTTTACCTAAAATAAGTAAGTGTTTCTATGAGTAAAGCTTTTCTAAATTTGAGCATTTTGTGATTGACAATACTGTCAATAGGATGTGAGCTTCGGTGGATCGGTGGATTCTGTTTAGTCTAGTAATGAGTGACTTCTCTCCATGTTTGGTGTGTACCTTCTTTACCCAACAACCTACATCCATAGAACACACAGGAAAATAATTCTCTTTGCACTCTTTGTCTGACTTTGTTGAAATTAGCCAATAGATTCCAAAGTTGCTAGGTAGGCATACTCTCATGTAAATGAAGTATGAATGCGTAGCCTTTGCTTTAACAAGACTTATCTCTATACGAAAGCTGGCTAAAAATGGATTTTACAGTGTGCTAGAAACCTTGCTAGCCAAGTTAAGTCCATAGAAACCTTTTCATGTCTGAGTTATAAGGCCTCATAGACTGATTTTTACATTGAAAATGCTGAGACAACCTTAACATAAAAGCCTGAACAACGTCGTTCTAATTAGAGTTTACCTTTTCATTTTATCAGAATTCAACTGCTACGTACTTTGTGTAAAGATTCCAAAAGAAACAAAGGATTAAATACTCATATCACAGCTTAAGGTCCCTTCAGAGGTTTATTGACTTTTGTAAGTTCACATACTATGGACTTGTAGAGGGTTCAGAATCCTTAATGACAGCTATGGTAATGAGTAATTCCCTTATGGACTAGCTGCCCTGGCTAAGAGGCAGTCCAAGAGATATAAGTTTGATTTTGTCAAACACTATATTCCACAGGA
The DNA here is from genome assembly GCA_013397275.1 of Burhinus bistriatus. Taxonomy (NCBI): domain Eukaryota; kingdom Metazoa; phylum Chordata; class Aves; order Charadriiformes; family Burhinidae; genus Burhinus; species Burhinus bistriatus. The sequence continues at coordinate 179,945 of VYXH01002507.1, read as the reverse complement.
CAATTTTATCCATGCTGAACATAGTGACAAAATGACACAAGGGACAGAATGAGTAGAGAGGAGAGGAGCAATAAGGGGAGACCACTCCAAAATTACATTAATTAATATAGCTAGAGATTACATTATGTGTGACACTAACAGTAGCACTCCCATGAATAATAATAAGATTCAGTGATCAGTAGAAGCTTAAGACTTATTTTACTATATCTTCCTGAGAAATACTGTCTTCTCAATTAGAGATGCAAATGTTTAAGAGAAGCGGCCTCATGTAGATCACACAATAGATAACAAAAATTAAATGTATTGGGGTTGACTGTCCTCTTTCTTATAACCACATAACACTCCTATCTTAAGCAATTTTTGCTTGATTGTGAAGAATTAGTCTTGTTATATAACAACCTAATTACAGAAGTCATGGTCCTGGTTTTGTTATGTTAGTGCCCAGGCTTTAGTTGGATTAAGGCATAAATTAGAGCCATGGTTTCAAATAAATTTTAACTTACCTTCAACTATTCATTTTTGTTGAAAACCTCTTACAAATATAAAATTAAACATGTTTAGGAATTGACTGTGCTATACACAATAAATAGAAGCACTTTTTTTTCCCTTACAGTAGCTGTGGTTTCCATAAGCAGGTGAGAAGGCATCCTTAGAGACTGTATCATCAATTTTTCCAAGGGGCAGCACTCAGCTAAATTGTGAGTTACACTGCAGATTTTATGTTCTAATGCTCTTAATGCATCTATCTTTCCCTCTCGTTTCATTTTATCCTCATAATCTGACTGATTTTTGGATAATTTACTCAGCGGAACTAAAATGAGCTTTGAAAAGTGATCAAGGTTGGAAAAACTAGCATAGGGAGTTTTGTGTCCTAAATCGCATTAGAATATGGGATTTTTATCCTTAAACTCAGTATAATCCTACTTTACAAAGAACTCTAGTGGCTTACTCTTTAGCAATAAGCCAAGATCTATATTTCCTTTTCTTCCAAGACATACCATACAATAATTCCCAAATAAAAAAAAGATGCCTAAGCATGTTTGACAAATTGAACTGTTTTCTTCCGTTTGTAGTAGCCCATTGTGTGCATACAAGGCTTCCAAGTACCTTCATAATCATGTCTTTTGAGGCATACCTGAAGGTGCTTCACAACTGACTTCCTCAATCTATATGCAGGTTTATACTAAGCCAGTAAATAACTTGTAACAATTCATATGGTTTCTACTCTTTGCAGTCCAATTCTGTTCATTTGTAAACTGCTTCTATTCTTGTGCACGTCAACAGTAACAAGATTGCTAATAAAAAGCGGTTAATATAATATATAATGGGAATACCAAATGTAACTTAGAGGGGTGATTTTTGACACACAAGCTTTTTCAAGCTTTGGGCAAAAATAGATTAGTACAATTTTATTGGTTCTTTTGTTTTGCTTTTGTGGTCTAAATACAGCCTTGTGGCAAGACTTTTGTTTCTAATCCCATTTCTCTTTCTCTTATGTTCGTTTCAATATTTCCGTGCTTTGACAGTGTCTTGAGGTCAGGTGCCAAAATGACTCAATTATACACTTCTGAAAATGTTCTCAATGTTTTCCGTCAACTTTTTTGTTCCAAAACAGAAGCTACTGAAAATGGACCTCCTCTATGCTGTTGATTCCGAATGTAAACAAAACTTGTGGTTGCAAAGTACATGTACAGAGACTTCCTTGGTAACAGCATCATTAATGGTGCCCATGCAGTCTCTTCGGGTGACTCTTGGAATTATTTTGCTGTCTGTATGACTCCAGTTTACAAGAACATCAACATATACATGGGAAGGGAATAATCCCATCTACTGTAAAAAAAAAAAAACCACCTCCAATCTTCTTCCTCTGAGGCAGTCCAAAAGCTAGTTTACTTTCAGCCTTCCGTTAGTCTGATTTGTAATGTCTAAGGACTAAATTGCCTCACTGCAGTGATAAGAGTGCAGCACTAAAACTTGAACAACCTATTTTTTTTTAGCTAGCACAAGGCAGCCAGTGTGTGCAGATTGTCTTATGTCATGCTGATTGTGGCTGTGTCCTAGCTATTGGAATCGCTTCTCTTCTCACCACCACCCCTGCAGACATACTCCTGGCATTTTGACTGCTATTGCTGTGTCCTGAATGGCTTGAACGCCACAACCTGATTTCTCAGAATCCTCTTCAGATCTCTGCACATAGTGAAGTCACTGAACTTCTGTCCATCTAAACCTTGGGAAAATATGGGAGAACTCATCAGGAACTGATGTTGTATGGGTCTGAGATAAGGCTTTGTCAAGGGGTAAACCAGAAGAGCATGTAATTCTTTCAGTTTCTCCTTGCATAAGGAGAAACCTCTTTGATGAAGTACAGCCTAATGAATTTGGCTGTTTGTTTCCATTGAATTTAATGCAAAACATTTCACAGCTGTTAACATTTACTTGGGATCAGGGCTATATGGTCCTTTCTGTGATGACATCTATATGCTTATATTTGAAGATCCCTACAGGAATTTGGGGACTTTAAACGGAACCCACTTTAACAAACATAATTATAGGTGTGGGCTTCAGAACATATTTTTGTTCAGTAGCAAGAAATCAGCAGACACCTACACTCTTGCTTTTTCTGCAGTTGGATCTGTGTTTTAATATTTTCATAGAATAGGGAATGATTGAGAGTGGGAACTGCAGATCAGAGGAGAGGCAGTGAAATGTCATTTGTGTTGCATAATTTGTACTATCACTTGTCAACAGTGATCCCCTTAATGCCATCCCTTTGACAGATGAGCAAAGGAAGCTTTTAGAATTCTAAAGAGTAAAAGCTGGGATAAAAAGACAACCATGTTTGATTCCCTTCTGCAGTTCAAAGGATTTGAAAGTCATGACACTGGTTATTACTGTGGTCTTTGGAGAGATGCACAGAAACTTAATCTATCTAATCAAACTGTCTCAAAAGATAAACCTAATCAAAATTTTTACCTACACAACTTCTACTATGCTTTTTTCCCCCCTAGTATTTATTATTGGCCATGGGGATAGCACATTCAGTATATTAGCAGTATTAATTAACTGTTTTGCTGCTACTAAATGCATTAGGTACATTCACCTGATATCGATAGCCTATGCTTTTGAGGACCTCAGTGGTGTAATGGGCAGATTTTAACTGCAGTGAAAGGTGTCACCCAGAAGGTCCTGCAGGAAAGGTGGAAAGTTTGGTTACATTGTCAGATAAAAGGTGCTGTTTCATAACGTGATTTATTCCAGTAATCATACTTGTCCAAACCAAGCGGGAGTCCAGCAAAGAGAATCTACAGTATGAAATCTTTATTCAAAATTAGGGCTATATTACATGTAGGTCCATATATGTGCACAAAAATGAAGACTTCCAGTACCATCAATGGGCCTTGGACTGAGCTGAATAAAGTTAGGTAAGCTAATGCAAAGATACAGGCCACTTCCTCTTCTTTAAAATTCACAGAGAGTATATGGACAGTCAGCATAACCTCAGCAGCAACATGGTTTTATCAAATATATGGATAAGGCTGGGCTAATCTCTAAAACACATGATAGTGATACATGGGAGAGTATTAAAGCTGTCTGAAATGGAAGCTAATGTACAAACTAAAATTGTAAGGAGTTAAGTATTGCCCTTGCTGTAAAGAAGGTGAATGATATCCTGGGATGCATTAGACAAGAGTATTGCCAGCAGGTCCAGGGAGGTGATCCTTCCTGCTGAGGCCACATCTGGAGGGCTGGGTCCAGTTCTGGGTTCCCCAGTACAAGAGAAACATAAAGCTACTGCACAGAGTCCAACAAAGAGCTATGAAGATGATTAAAGTACTGGAGCATCTCTCCTGTGAGAAAAGGCTGAGAGAGCTGGGACTGTTGACCCTAGAGAAGAGAAGACTCAGAGGGGGATCTCATCAATGTGTATAAATACATGATGGAAAGGTGCAAAGAAGATGGAGCCAGGCTCTTTTCAGTGGTGTCCAGTGACAAGACAAGAGGCAATAGACACAAACTGACACACAGGAAGTTCTTTTTGAATATCAGGAAACACTTTTTTACTCAATGCTCAGCATGACTGAGCAATGGAACATGTTACCCGGAGAGGTTGTGGTGTCTCCCCCTTTGGAGATATTTGAAAGTCATCTGGACGTTGTCCTGGGCAGCCTCCTCTAGGTAACCCTGCTTGAGCAGGGGGGTTGGAAGAGGTGACCTCCAGGGGTGCCTTTCCACCTTAACTTTCTGTGATTCTGTGAGTTTTGGAAGCATTGTTTAATATTCTAATGACTAACTATCAAGTAAGAACTAGGCAGATGTACACTTAGGAAATTTGGAGGTGACATTTTCAGTAGGTATTGCTGTTACTGAGGATGGCAAAGTTTCTTTGAGGAGGACATAGAGCAGGATGAAACTTAAGACTACAAAGTGCTATGCTGTGTGCTCATGAATGAGTAAGAGTGCTGACTAGAAGTCTAAAAAATGGAAAGCAGAGGTGGAGAGAAAGATCAGGATGTGTCATTCAGCTCCAGGATGATGGTGAGCCATTAGCACAATGTAAATGCAAAAAAATAAGTTAATGCAGTTTTAGAATTTTGCAGGTCAACTGAAGAAGAAGGACTAAGATCATTAGAAAGATGTTGGTATGAAGATATGCAAAATATTGCTTAACTACTTGTAACCTACATTTAGAAAAGACTGTAAATGAATGAATGTAAAATGAAAGAAAGCCTTTAAGGCCTAGAGGCTGACCAGAGGAATGGAGAAACTATTTTAGGTGATGAGACTTGAAGAACTTGGTTTAGCTTAGCCAAACATGAGCTGTGTGTGAATATGATTATTCTTTTATGAGTATGACAAATGTAAAACTTAATGCCAAGTTGGAAAGAGAACCATTTAAATAAAATGGCAATACCAGTACAAGATCATGTTTAAAATGACCCAAGGTTTCTAATGATCACAGAAATGAAGCTCTAGAACTATTAGAACACAAAACAATTTAGAAAGGAGCCTAATTTTTTTTTCAGGGCAGTATTTAATAAAGTCCATGTAAAATGGACTGCTATGTGTTTCCAATGTACTTGCACTGCATTCATACACTGTTATTAATCCAAATGGCAGAGTTATTGCCAGTCACTCCTAAAAGCTGAAAATTTCCTTTGTCTTTGGTTTATTAAAGCTGGACGGGAGTAGTCTTTGGAGCATCAGAAATTGTCTGCTGTTAGTGTGTCAGACAGTGAGATTTTAAGCAATACTGAGAAGCTTCTGAGATATATACCTACCTATATACCCTGCTCATATGGTAGAATTAACCCAATTGCCACATTCAGTGGAGGAAAGAACCGTAACTCTAGTCTGCTTTGCTGGGACCACTGGTGGTGTTTTGCCACTGTGTGGTAAATCATTGATTACATCCTTAGGCTTATTTACATCCATGGAACTTTTAAGGTGAAATATGCCCAAAGGTGTGCTTTTGTGTTTTCTTTGTGGCACATTGCAGTTCTGAAGGTCTTGACTGTTTGCATTATAGGTCTTATATTTATGGCAAAGTGTTGGAAGATATTTTATGTCTACTGTCACATAAAAGAGTTGCAGTTTTGCGTATCCTGGAATTAATGTCTGTGACTTAGTCACTTGCCCGTTACACGCGTCTGTCCTTCCAGTCCTGGAGCTGTAGGCAGTAACCACCATTTCTCACATAGGCACAGAGTATCAATTACGGAAATTCATTTTGATGTATCTCTTTTAACCTCAGAGAAGTACAGATGTGTTAGTCTGTTACCACTGCCAGAACACCTGCACTTGTTCCTAGGATATCTGTGTGTTGTATCACAACCTGGCCACAGTTGAGAGGTGGATTTCACTCCCTCCAGCCACTTACTTTTATGTCTCTGAGCAGTCGGAATACTCAGGCTTCAGGAAGGTAAAGTGAATTTCATGGGAAGAGCATAGAAATTAGTTAGCAAAATTGTTGCTCTTTTCTACGTGCTGAAAAACATTTTAAATTACTATTTTGTGAGTTGGTTCCAAATTTGAAGTCTCATGTACAGTGTAATAAATTACAAGTCAGGTACTATAAGAGAAGATCCTTTGCAGCTTGAATGGTGGCTTGGTTGTTTTCATATCTGGTAAGAGTGAGTAAATAAATGGGGGAGGAGACTATATGTGGTTAGAATTTTGCCCACTTTATTTGTTCTTTGTGTCTTTTTTTTGGTTAATTTTTTCATCAAATAATAAATGTTTCTAGTAAGTTGTAATGTAATATGAGAAAGTACAGCTACAGTTTATTCTGTCTAAGAAGAAACTTATTTGACACTAGATAGAATTGTATGCCCAAAATGTTTCTCTTTTTTAGCAATTACATAATGACTTTGGACTGCTTCATGTATTCAATTACCTTATCTTCACTAAATGGGTAGTGATATGTTAATGATTAGTTGAAAGTTTGGGGAAATTGAAGGGATTGGGGCTTTTGAGTTTTTAGTATTAAGAAGGCAGGTTTTGAGAACAAACTTGAAGTGCTGAAGAATTTGGGGAGTGGAATGATAAATACTGCAAAAGGATTCAAAAGAATTTCTAATTTATATCATTTTTGATTAGTAGTCATGAGGGATATTTTCAAAGGTCAATAGAGAGGTGGAACGCATAATTAAATACAGATTATTCAGGGGAAGATTGGAGGTTGAAATATGAGCAGGTTAAATTTGTATCAATAAATACTAAACATAGGATGACATTATTTAATTTCAGCCCAGATTATATATCACTCCTCAACAAATGAAAATGATGTATAACTGCAGTTTCATAGCTGCATATTAAATGTAAGAGATGGAGTGAAGATTTGATGCATGTGATTTAGAATACAGAAAGACAACAAAGTTGAATATGAAGAGGACCTGCACAGTGTGTGTATGATTTAATCCAAATATTTATACCTGTGTGCTAAGTAATGTGTTAAATAGTTGAAATTTATGGAAGATGCAGGAGCAGGGGCAAGACAGTTTGTATCCCATATTGGCTATCTCCAATGTAAATCGACTGTTGAACAAAAAAAGTAATTTGTTTAATTCTGTTCGTTATAGACCAGAAATATCTGTTTAGTTTGAAGATGTTTCACTGTTATACAAAAATGATGTGAAAACAGAATCACACCTCTAGCGTGCCACAAATTAGGGGTGTCAATGCATATTTCCAATTAGAATTCATTACTTGGTCATACAGTAGGAGAGACCTTAAAGAACATGTAAGACTAGAATCCAATTTTGAATGCGTTACGTTGTTTAATGATTAAGTCATTTTGTTGGTAAGGTTCTTATCTGATTCATCCAAGCAACAGTGCTCTTTTATGTGTAACAGCATTGTTCTTGAAACATACCGGTTTAAGAATATATGTGAGTTGGAGTTTGTAGAGAGAGGCAATATCTTTTACTGGACTAGCTGATGCGACTTGCCTGTGCACCTGACAGCTTATCTGTTCTTTCCTTGCTATTTCCATTGATCTAATAAGTAATACTACCTACAAACCCTGCCTCCTTCTTATCCATGCCCATGGGGGGGGTGTGTTCGTGTGTATGCACATAGGTATGCATGTGATATATCAGCAAAATGAAAAAATGTTAACAAAAATGAATGAAATTCTTAAGTATTTAACCTGAAAACTTATCACTTTCAATTATTTCACAAAATTTCACCTTAAAAACCTTTCCGGAATGGCAGCAGGAAAGACAGTAGCAGAAATTCTTCTTCACTGGTGATCCTCTATGGAATCTTCAGAAATTTTGCTGTTTCACAGTTCTGTATTAAAGCTCCTAGGAAATGGCCAAGATGCACATTCAGGAGCACACGTGCTGAACCCTTCTTTTAATTGATGGAGCTTAGCTTGTACAACCATAGTACTCTGGACTGTCTAGGTGCTTTGCTGCCTCACTGACTTGGCTGGACTGGAATCTTTGGGTGGTGTTTGCAGAAACAATCTCACAAAGTCCAATTTGTCCTCTTACTGAGTGCTTAGATTTAAGTGTCTTGTTAGTCTTCTGCTTGTGTAACCTTGAATAACTCTTTAGTACTGATTTACCCATTACCCTAACGTGGGGCAATGTGTCACTTAGTGTATTATGTCTGTGTAAAACTAATACGTGTGGCTCTAAGAGGTTCATCTTGAGTTCTGGAGAGCTGATAAATCTCTGTCCTACGACACATTGACAGAGGATGGCCTGTACCCTTAGGGCTGCACTGAGGAGTTGCCATCACCTGAGGCTGTGTGTAGACCGTGCAAGCTGGAATGCAGGACTGAGGAGTGCTGCTCACAAATCCACTTCAATCCCATGGCAGAACCTCGGGATATTTTGCATTCTTCTTTAACTTAACATAGGCTGCTTCAGCTTTAGCTATGACTCTGGTCGCAGCCTTTACATCACTTTGCATCTTCTCAACAAACAAACAAAAAATTAAATGTAGCTTAATAACAGACGTCTACTAATAAGGTCTTGCACATTTTTCTAAATTACGTTAATATTTTATATGGCTCTTGACCCAAGTACCACCTCATCATCTTTCATAGTAGAAATATTTTTATCTTACCTAGGCTTGTTTAGGAGACGTTTCTTTGTATACTTTAAATAGGAATGTTGTCTTAGTTTTTGTTAAAATAAAAATACAAATTAAGTGAGGTATCTAGTATAGTTAATTTTAGTCTAACGTACATCTACTTTCTGAAATGAATAAAGGTCTTTCATATCTTTTTGTTCATTCTGCTCAGACTATCAGGCTGTTTGTCTAAGGTTTATTCCTGTGTTCTTTTTTCATAAAAGTAACATAGCTAAATGTCCCATGTGACTTAGAGAAAATTATTCATGTAATTTGCAGCATTTTAATAAGAGCTTGTATAGGACTAAGAATGTCTTAATCCAATAATATACCACTTGATTTTGTGTTTCCTTCTTAGTGATTTTTTTCTTAAAAATAGTTTTAGACCAATTCTGTAAATATAAAATAGAAGGTTACACAGTACAAGATGTGCAAATATATTTTAAAACCCTAATGTTAACAATAAAAAGACCAACAAAAAGTAAGAAGAAAAAAAGTAAAACAAAAAGTCAATGGAAAGGCTGTTTCCTGAAGGTAACGTGCCACAGCCCGGGGTGTCTGTGCCCAGGGCCGGGGCNCTCTGAGAGCGAACAGTTTTCTGCACAACATGCTGTTAATTTCAGCAGTTAGAAGAGGCCTAGCTAAAAAATAAAGTTACTGAACAAAATTAGTCCTGTTTTACCTCAAACCAGGACACCCGTGCCGCACACAGCCGGTTCCGGAAGGTTCCCGAACGTCCCCACCTGAGGGCACAGCCCATGGTGTTCCCTGATGGTGTCTCTGGGAAACCCGTTCCAGGAAGGGCCAAGCCCTGCGCAGGCATTGAGGATGAGGAGAACAGCGTGAGACCCAGCCCTGCCAGCCCCCGGGGAGAGCAGGAGGCGGCAGGAGGGGCTGTGGGGCCCCGGGGGGGGACCATGGCGGAGCAGGGCAAGAGCATGAGGAGGAAGGAGCGGCAGAGAGGAGCTGTGAGGGGCTGACCACAGCCCCCATCGCCCACCCCCCTGTGCCACTGGGGACAGGAGGTAGAGGAGTCCAGAATGACAAAGTGAAGCTGAGCCTCAGAAAAAGGCCAGGACAGGGAGTGGGGGAAGGTTTTTTTTATTTTTTGTCCTTGTTTCTCACCATCCACTGCCATTTTAATTGGCATTTAATTAAATTAATTTCCCGTGCTGTTTGAGTCCGTTTTGCCCATGGTGGTAACCAGTACCTGATCTCCCTATCTTTATCTCAACCCACAAGCTTTTCCATCTTATTTTCCACCCTGGTCTGATTGAGGAGGGGAGTGAAAGAGCAGCTGGGTGGGTGCTTGGCAGCTAGCCAAGGTCAACCCAGCACCTCTGAGCATTATGTCAAGCTGGTGTTGCCACAGAGATTCTTCAAGGAAACTGAATTTTGAGATCTATGTCTTTTTGTGTCCTAATCTAGTAGTCCAATCCAAAAGCCATCCTGCTTCCTTTAAATATGTATGTCTACTATTAGCTGTTATAATAATATAAACCACATGCCATTACCTTTTCCTTTTGGCCCTCTCTCTATTAAGAATGAGATCAAAATGAAGTCAGAAATTGATGGACTGTAGTAAACATATTTTTTCTTGTCCTGTTCTTTTTTCTTGCTCCCACATTAGAAATACATACCTTTGAACTGATGGAGAGTGAGCTTTGTAATGTCTATTACATGCAGTGTCGCTACTTGTAATGTCTATTACCACTGACTCGTAACAGGGGTTTCCAGTTTGGAAGGAAAGGAAGCAGGGTCTGGGTTGAAGGTTCCTACTAAATACAGGATCAAGCATGAGGAAGTCAATTCCACGTTCCATCTAGCTGTACATTACATTTTTCATCAGTTGCCTAGGCAGTGAAACATGGCTAGGAGGTATGTGTGTCCAGAAGGCAAAATTAATTAGTATTTTCCCCTAGTTAATAAATGTTAATAAATTTATTAGGTGGAATAAAATAGTTTAATGACATACCTCACTGACCATAGAATAAGCTATGAAATTAGGAACAGTCCCAGTTGTCTGTGTGTGTGGGTATATATATATAGTTCCTCCATACACTCTCTCTGTATTTGTATTTTAATATTTAAATATAAATTGCATGAGACATGCAAGAACCCCAAAATGTTTCACCAGATTCATCCTTCATGTGGATGAAATTCATCCCTGATGGACTACCAATGCCATTTGAGTTAGGAGAGGGAATAATGATATTAAGTGACTGCCTTAACCAATCACAGTAGAGTAAAATTGCTTAATAGTGAGAGTGAACTCATAAGATAAAGTATTTAAGATGAGTTTGGAAATGAGGTCTCTCAAATTCTGCAGGGCTGGAGCCATCTTTTAGTTATAGACTTTCAGGGATTTATAAAGTCAGTTCCTGTTTTAAATTAGTAGTTACAATAGGAAGAAATTTTTCCCTCTAAGGAGTGTTGTAAATAGGAAAACATGTATGTGAGTTAGTTATGAATAATTCATTCAGTCTGTGTTCTACTGGATTGCTTGGTATCTTTTTTTATTTACAACATTTCATCTATTTTATCATCTTATCCTGAATTTACCCCAAATCTATCTCCTGATCTGTGAAAGTGCATTTCCTTCCTTTTATTCTTGAATATCTGCTGATGTTTCATCTCTTAGTCTCATTGCCTTACATTCCCATACACTGCATAATTCAGTTATCAGACCATAAGCCTAATTCATCCAAATAATTTAAAATTAATTTGCATTACTCCTCTTTATTTTCTGCGTGTCTGACTGTATTTGTGCTGTTCAAGATAAAAGCACAAAAACTGGGCATCTTGTATTCTCCCTCTTTTATGCCTTATAATTCCTTTCTTGAAGATTGTTCTGCATTAAAACCTTGATACTCAAATGTAAGCATACATAGGAATCAAATGTAACTCCTTGGTTAAGGTGCTATAACGGCTGACAGAAACTCAGCTGCCTTTATTACGTTTGAATTGAAAATAAAAAAATCACTTGAGGTATGATTCTCTTTTTACACCATCTAAGGTGCTAATGTACACTCCTTAAAATATAATTAAAAAGTACTATAGAATAGTAGCAACTTACCTCTAACTGATTGATTTTAAACATTTGGTATTAGTTATTCTTTTTGCATTATTCACAAAGTTTTGTGAACAAATGTGAGGAAAAAAAAACACAAATGAAGAAACAAGTCAAATAGAAAAAATGGAAACGACATAAAGCACATCATTAGCATCCTGTTATTACCATAAAACAAGGAAGAAATCCCTTAAATTGTTCTTTGTTCTGTATTACCTTTGTGTGCTCTCATACTGCTTTTCATCAATTCCTGATGAAAACTCACTGATTATTGAGTGGCTGAAATGAGTGCAGATTTTGTGAGCTTCTGACATAAGATGTTAAATAATGTAATTCTTAAAATCATGCACCAACAGGCTATTCAAAGAGCTTGCAACATGTGGAGCGTGTAAGACTTGACCATCAACAAGAATTTCTGCAACATTTGTTCTTTTGTCAGTCATAAAACCCTGGAAAACAAGGCCACGTGAGACACGCAGTCCTTTCCTCTTGAAGCTGTGATAGTGTGTTGGCTCCCGTGCGATCTTGGGAAGACAGTGTGGCAAGGTGCAACTTGCTTTTGTAACTCGATCCATCGGCTGCTGAGACAGCTGCTCTCTAGAAAGGATAATGTTCATGCAACGCACAGATCAAAGCAGAGTGTGCTCCTAGTCACACTTGGGTAGGGCTTGCTTGATGACGTCTGACATGCTACACAACACCAGACTCAGTGTGTTGAAAAAAGGTGGAAGAACTTCTCATAGTACAATATCGCAATACTTGTAAATTGTTGAGACCAAACATTGTGCCCCAAAGAAGCTCAACCAACGAGCGCCTGTCCTCTTAGCTGCCAGAACAACTTTTCGAAAGTTTGGTGGGGTGCAGCAGTACTTTGTGTTCTACTCTAAGGCTTAGCCATGGCAGGTACAAGCTGCTGATACCCCACTGGAGTCAGTCGTTTGGAAGTGTGCTGTTAGACCAGCAGAAAAGCTGGCCATAGACTTGCTTTTTAGTGGTATTATTGTAGGTTGTTTAAACTCATGCTTAAGCTTTGTTGTGAAGAACGTGCTTTCCAGAAACATCTGAAGACATAGGCCTTCAGAGCTATTTAGGATTCTGACTTCTGTGGGAAGTCAGTGGGGTTTGACATCTAAAGGGTCCTAAGCCCTCTAACTATTTGATGAGTTGGTTTTAAGACACTTTTCATGCTGAAGTCTCTGAACACCCTCTTCTTTTTATTGCTTCTGAACCAGTATTACAGAATATTGTATCATATTTCTGTTGAAAGATGAAGAAAGTCTGCTTCCAAGTTCAGGGTGGGTTGGCTGGTTTTTCTTTTTGTGGTTGCAGTTGAATTATATTCACTCTGATTTATGAACAGGGAAATGTTTTTATTGGGTAATCAGTTTTGGGGAAGAGGGACAATTTTGAGAAGCATGTTCCTGGAACTTTAAATATTATGTGGAGGAGGAGAGCAGAGTTAAGGAATTCCCTCAAGCAACTTGGTATCTGTGAGTCAGTAGGTGATTTCACAAGCTGGGGGGGATAGTGAAGAGAAAGCTACAGGAAGTAATTCTCTTACAACTTCTTACTTGTAGTTTGGTTTTCTATTGGAAAAACAATGCTGATGTTTCTTGGTAAGGAGATTTATAGTTCTTACAACTACCGCTGTTCTCTGCCTCTCCCTCAGTTTTACCTGTGGGCAAAAAGATCCCTTGTTATACATAGGGGGACGAGGCCAACCTGATCCAAGCCCTGCCTAAAAGGCAACACAAAGCTAGCCCTGGCCCAGGCACTGGCTGTCTCTGCCTCACCTCACGTTCCGTGCCTCAGATTATTCTTATACCATAGAGTTATCTTATTCTGCTAAGAGTACCACAGTGCATCTCACCATTAACTGTTGGAGGAAAGCCAACCAAAACTGTATAGTGTGTCATGTGTAGTTTTGCCTTTTCTGTGATATATTGGAAGCTTTATAAACCAGCTCACATCAGAGAGTTTAGCTGTGGAGGTCTTCCTGAAGCTTGAATTTCACTGGGAAAGAGGAGCCCTCATAGTGCTGTGATGGTGACAGCTGTTTGTCAAAGGAAATATATGCAGAAAGCGGTGCCAAAGATCTACCTTGTAGTTAGGGTGGGAAAGCAAAACCAAGGTAAGAGAAATCTGTCGGGATGTTACTGTTGTTAGACAGGAGGACAAATGAGTGGATAGTTCCTGCTTGTTTTCTTACCAAAAAAAAAAAATAGAATAGTTCTCATCAGTGTTATCAGCTTAGCCTCAAAATGACTTTCCTCCCCATTATTGCTTATAAACAAACCTTTATCACAGATAGCTAGCCAGCTGAATTAAGACGCTGTATTAAACAGTATATTGCTTCTGTCAGAGCCGATCGGCTGTTTGTGCAGATAATAATGCCAACTGCAACAACAACAATCAGCTAGTGTAAATTAACTTAACTGTGTGAAATAATGCCTCCTATATCAGATTAGCTTGCTGAATGACTTTATCCTTAAATTAAAGCTTGCTGGGGCGTAATAGTAAATCATTTAAATGGTGCTGGGCTTTTCAGGTAATGTCTTCATATATTACTGTAATTTCAATTCGCCAAGGCATGCAGATGGCTGTAGTCTCTAGTTCCTTGTCTCCAAAGCCTCTCCCGTGCTGCCATTTTGTAATTACAGCGCAGGCATGCTGCCTGCTGCTGTTAGATTTCCCATGGTGCACCAGCAGCCAAGGCAATGTATTTTAAAATTATTATTCTTGTGTGGCCCTCAAAACATAAATGTAAATCTCTTATGCTAACGCTGTCAGGGGTTTAGCACTAGGGCTCCAAGGTGCTCTGATGTAGAAATCACCAGCAATCCATCAAACAAATATCATTTGGGATCCAGCAAATGAGTTGCATTTTGGGAGGACTGTAAGCAGAGCATTATTGTAAGGTTAGAGAATGATTTTGTTACCTTGGAAGCCTTGAAGGTGTTCTTTATTTATTTATTCTGCCATTGTACATGAATGCTGAAGTAAGAAATTCTGCCCCAGCTCAAATGCCCGACATATGACTTGATGAAAGCTCACTGTACTTAATATGCTGAAGATAACATCTGAGCAAATAACAGCCTCCAAATTAAAAGCCTTAAAATATATCAACAAGACCAGACTAAGACAGATAGCTGTTATAAAAGCAATATAGCGAAAGAAATTCTCCTGGGTCTGTGCTGTGAGAAAGAATGGGATTATTTAGTCCTTCATACTCACGTGCAAAGGTTCAGTGATTGCTTGGTATTAAAAATTCAGGTTTTATTGCCTACTGTTTCATAATTTTTTTAATTTGCATTTTATAAAAGGGCAACAAAATCAAATGGTTTGAGAAAGCCTTGTGATCATTGTTAACTCTGTGTGCAAGATATCCTTGCCACGGAATGCCGCGTGTGTGTTAGCGCTCTTCCTCAGCTGAAGGTGGCATCGCCGAGTGCCACTTCTTGACTGAGTGGTTCTGGAGCACAGTAATGGGACAAATGGCAATGAAAATGCACCCATGTATTTATCCAGTTGAGGGTAGAAAGAAATTAATATAAGACCTTGAAGGTAAATAGCTGGGGAGCAGCATTGTGTCTGCGCAGCTACAGGGCGGCTTCTGCTGGGTCAGTGTTAACTCAGGTGAACACTCCACTGCTCTGCACTTATTATTTTTATTGACAGCTTGAGCTGCCCATATGTCCACTGCTGGGTGATGTATCCCACCCAAGTTTCTGTTTTCAAAGCAGGGGGTTTAGGCACCCCTGTTTTCTGTGTCCATTTGTGGCAGGGCTCAAGAAAAGAACCCGATGACAGGACTCCTGCAGGCCTTCAGGTGTCGTGCAAACACAGTCGCTTTTGGAAGCAGAGGCCAGGCTGCCTAGCTCTGAGTGTTTCGTACAGCATTGTGCGTAAATCACTCCATGATTTTTCTGATATTGTTAGCCTTGGTTGGGTCTGTGTACACGTAGAGATTTAAGAGCATAGCTTCTGTTGCAGGGAGCAATAAAATTCAGCTGTTTCCATTTCTTCCACCTGAGCACTTCTGAACCTATGCACTAAGTTTTGCTTCTCCCACGGTAGTTGTAACCCCCTTGCAAATTGCAGGTCAAAGCACATTAGTCTCTTTACACAATGCACAGGTAGAGAAAACAATCCTAACATTTGTAAGCAATTGTGGCATGTTGTAGCTCTGCAATTCCCAGGAAAGAACAGAAAAGTGCTAGGTCAATTGCCTCTTGTTTTTTGGCTTCTCTCCAAAATTTGCCTCTCGTCTTTTGGCGACCATCCAAATCTGCTTGGACAACACAACAGAATATTTGAGGACTGGGCACACACGCTGCCATGAAGTGGCATTCCTCCGGTTTTATATGATGCTGTATGTGCAGTCTGATCCTCATGACCAGATCATTCCTCTCCCAGATGGACAGTCAAGACAGCAGACTATTTAGAAGATCCTGCTGAGCCCAATCTATTTCTCTTCCTGTGCCAGAACTTGCAGCTGGATAAAACAGTGAGCTGTGCTAACTAGCTGATGTATTTAAAAACAGAGATGAACAATTAAATCTTCTCAGCATGTATCTCTATCAAAAAAATGATGGATGGGAATAGCATCTTTTTCTTGCAGGCTACAAGGAGTAGCAGAAGTCTCTGTTACAGATGAGAACTCTCTTGAGTCTGGTGTTTTGAGGATGTGGAAAGTTAACTGTTAACTATGATGATGTAAATCCACTAAAACCTTTTAAAACTGAAGAGCAATGAGATATAGCACAAAGGAAAAATATGAGAAGTCTCACCACTCTTGCTATGCTCTTCTTTGATATCATGATAGCCGTTACTGATTTTCATTCGACTTCCTCCATATCCGCTAGTGGCTTCATGTCAATGCTGGTTTAATGTGAATATTTCTTTTTTCCTCTGCGTATCTCAACAACTCTGACTTTTCTTTTCTGGAGATGGGCAATGTAACAATAGTGTGTTATTCTGATTCTAATTCTTGGGATTTTTACTGGAAGTGTGCGTGTAGAGTGTTAAATGCCAGCATTATCAAGGTATTTATCATATTTCTATGTGGTCCCTCTCTGTTTCTGTGCTCCACGGGTGGACTAATGCTTTTCACAGAGCATCATAGCTCCGGTAATAGGAAGGGTGAAGTCTGAAGTGAGCTGAACTATCCCCTTCTACTCAGCCTGATGCTGCTTCTTTTACTGGCAAAAGGATAAAGCAGAAGAGAGCTGCTCTGCACGCGGGGTCTCTGTGTCATGAAGGATGGGGGTAACGCAAGGTTCTGCAGTGGAAGGCTTTTCCATAGAGAGGAGAAGAACAAAACATCAACAGTGCTGACAACAGCATCACTGAAGGGCTCACTTGTGTCCTGGGGTGGAGCTGGCTGGAAGCGGCTGTGGCCCGGCCATCTCCTCACAGAGACCCCCGCTGCCAACTCCTGGACAGGGACACCCCGTACACCAGACTTCCACAGCAGAACTACACTCTTCATGCTATAAACAAGTACTACTTCTCCAGATTAAAGAATCAAGAATTTGTTTTTAGAAAGCAATAGCCTGCATCGAATTAAAATGACAATATTGAACTGACCCCATACCAGTCCCTCTGCTGTGAGAAATCTAGAGGTAAAGTCTAATGAACTTGGCCTGAAATGCTGCACATAGCACATCAAAAGTGACAGGCTGGTTTTGTGTGTGCCAAGAAGTGATGGGGTTAATTTGCATGATGTTTCTTGCACCACTATTAGCTGAGCTGAACATCAGACAGTGCCCAGCTATACTCTTAATACGCAGTTCCCTCGTAGCCCCTGATTGCTGTGTGATGGCTGGGAAGCAGCTCTTTGCTGGTTACCTTTCTGCAGGAAATACTGGCAAGGTTACCATAGGTATCTTTCAGTATACATTAAATGAGAACATACTTCAGCTTCCATTAGCTGTTCCTGAATAAATTGAAAAAGGAAAACTTGTATGATTTGAGAATAGAGTAATATGTAATATGGCAAAAGAACAATAAAAACTCCTGTTATATTAACAATGATAGATGGAAATAAATACACAACAATACTAGAGATTAAAAAATACACACACCCAAAAAAATGACATAAGCATGTGCTGCTTGATTGTGTAACTGTTTTCTTCTCGTTACCGTGATTCTGTCATTTTTAACTGGGGATTGAAACCGATGGTCTTCCTGGAGAAGATGATGGAAGACTGAGGATTGCTGCCTCAGAAAAGTATTCTGAACTTCTTGTTTCAGAGTCACTACTCAGGAGGGATCATTGAATATTAAGATCAGCTTTTCTTCTTTCATCAGCTCTAGCCAAGGACACTATATGTTCACTGTAATTTAACCATAGCTAATTAGAGCTGGGAAAATGGGAGTTTTGCCGTTGTTTTCAGTGGAGCCAGGATTTCTCCCAGCCTGTTTTTCTGCGGAGATCTAATACTCCCTCAGTGGGCTTAAGATTTTGATAATGATAATGACATAGCTGTATTATATCTCTGGGGGAGGAAGGCTGCTAATTGTCAGCCACGACAAAAGTGTGATTACTCTTTAATTGTGTTCTTATAAAAAGGCATTATATGTATTTCCTGTTAATTGCCTAAGCACAGGAACTTTAGTCTGAAATATCTAAGTTTCTTGTGTTGGAAGGCCATAATAAAGCAATTAATTTGGGATAAAATTTTTGTCATAGCACAAAGAACCACCTAAGGTTCAATCTTCACAAGGGTTGTACCCATCATTTTGGTAAAAGTGGTGCTAGTTAGATATTCACCATAATCAGGTGGGACCAGAGATGCTTTTCAGACACTGATATTTTCATAGTTCTGATGTTATAATATTTTCTTTCATATAGTGTGAGTTTATTGACTGACTGACAGGGATCTGAGTTGACTATAGGATTTCACCCTGATAGCACTTTTTAATATTATCAAAAGTCACCTAAACTTTTCAGTCTGGCTTGGAAGACAGAAGTAGAGTCAGCTTTAGGTCTTTCCCAAATTGCTTTTCAGAAACTTTCCATATTACGAAAATGTTACATTTATAGGCCTATTTCACGCGGGTAGGTTTTTCAATAAAATGCTGCATTTTACACTTCTCTTCCCATACAAAGTGCAAACATCTGCTGCTAGGGTTCATGGCACTTCCTCTTGTGTTATGTCTTGCCATTCCCAGCCTTGCCATCATCTGACCTTGGGTACTTAATTCTTCAGCAGTCGTTATTCTCTCTAGGAAGTCAAAAGGAATACTGAAACACCCATGCAAAATTTTCTAGCACTCCCATTTCAAATTTAGATTGTTGCAAACTGCACTAAAATCAGATGACAGTTGTAATCCATCTTTTTTGTGACATTCGGAAGTATTCTGTATATTTTTGCTTTTCAAATCTAAATATAGGAACTTTTTAATATCTTTCTCTTTATAATCTTTATCTACTCTATATGTAACAGAAAACTGGTCTCCGTTCTGTGTCTGTGAATTTAAAAAAAATGTATTAAATATAAAAATATCAGTATGTCAAGTAAAATCTCCTTACTCTCAGCTACTTAAGATGGCAGGACATGATACATCTCTGATAATATTTGGTAACATGATCTGTAAGAACAGTTAGGGTCCTTGAGGAATAATGGAAGGCTAAAAAAGTAATTTCTTGAAAAGTTGTGTTAAGTGGGAATTATGATAAAAAGAAAGCTGTGGTGCTGAAAACTAACCTTTTCTCCTTGAATTTGCAGGGATGTGGACAAAGGAAATGCTAATACTAATCTGTAATCGAATATCATAGTAGGCTTTGTTTTATACCCAAAAGATTACTTGTTTTGAATCTAAGCAGGGTGCATTGAAGAACGTTCCCTGCTGACTTTTCAGTGTGGGCTGACTGATCTTGTCTCGTACCCTGTTAGTCAATATTGCAGTGTCCTGATGCGAGTGAAGGTAATCCGGGATTTCAATGGCGTAAAGGGAAGAAGAAGCTGATCCTCCATATTCATATGTAGTTTACTTAATATTTTGTTCATAATTTCCTAAAACACTTATTTTTCTCTGTAGAAAATAGGTTGGTTTTGCATGCATGTAGCTTCAGCTTTTCCTGATGATGATTTACCATCCTCCCTCCTGCTCTAACCTGAACAGAAGTGGAAAAAAGCAGGGGAGGGGAGAATCCTGTGTAAATGCGCGTATGTGATTTATTTACATCACTGATTGCTAGGGAAATAGATGGAGCAGTTAATGGAAGAACACCTGTTATTGGGTATTCATACGTCCTTAGTAAGCATTCAGAATCCTAAAAAGACTTTATTATCATTAGCTAATTGAAACTGAGTTCAAAATAAGAAATAATGGCTATCATTTTTCTTAGCACTAAAGCTTGGATTCCTTCCCCAATCATTGTTTCTACTTGTAGCTTCATCTGCTGATTACATTTACCTTCTTTTTCATAAGATCTGCTGGAAACACTTTTGGATATAGTGTTAACGGAGAGTAAATCAATTGCAAGTTACTGGAAGCTGATTTTCCATAATAGCAGAGATCATATCAGTTCCTTTGATTTATTAAAAACTAGACTAATTCTGGGCTTTTAGCGCATGCACACACACGCTTCTCCTCCTCCCCTCTCATAAACAGCATTTTGTACAGTTACGGGTCTGTAGAAGGCAATAGAATTTCTCCATTTACTCCAATGGGGCAGGAATTTTACCTTTACATTTTATACAGATTTACAAAATATAATAAAGGAGCAACACTTTTCTATCTTTTTTGTTTGAATCTGGGATGGGGACATCTGCCTGTAAATGCTTCTGCTGCGTACATGAGTTCCTACTAAAGTAGGTAGAGATTTTTGTGGATGGCAGGAGTCACAACTGTTAATGACCAGTTTCGAACATCAATCAAAACTCTGGCATTTTGTAAGGTTGATGTGCAGCCCTTTTTCTTAGCCTCCAACACCATCTTTCTTCCTGAGACTTGGTGGTATTTTGCGAAATCTATCATATAACCTCAGTTGCTCTGGACATTTTCTTCTAGGTCTGGAATGCAAGAGTCAGCAGCACACTGCTATCAATTGTGCTAAAAGATACTGACAAGTCATGTATTACGAGGTTTGACCTCTAGCCATGATATAAGAAGCCTGTGCAATGTGCCTTGAATTTCTGACCCTGAAAAACAAATAAAGAACAGAGAAAGTGTTTCTTCAGCTTCACTTCTTATAGGAATGAGCAGGGAATAAGTGCCTTCTGGTTTATCATGGGCACTGGTGGAACTTTCTTTTTCTCTAAAGTCTAAAAAAGTATGTGCCCAGACTATGAAGAAGCAGAGAAGACTGAATAGTAGAAAATGAAAAACATGAGAAATCCCTATATTCATCTCTAAATCTAGATGCATATTTGGAGAATTTCAAGAGTCTGATGAAAAAGAGATAGTCCTTGCTTCAAGTTAAGGTTAGTTTTTTGACAATGACATCGCATTATAAAAATGGTTTAGTGACTAACATTAAGGTCAAAAAAAATTATCCTATATATAGGGTAACCTCTCACAGACAGTATATGCTGAGAAAGCCAGTTGCTCTGGTCTATTTGGAATCTTGGATTTGAAGCCCCCTCCCCAAACCAGCACATACGATAATTGGAGAATATCAAAGGTGTAACTATTGCTGGATTATCTCACATGAGAGATGGTTCCAACAACAATTTTGTGAGCAATGAATCTTTGATGTTAAGGACAGGCTTATCTGGCCATGTGATTTCCTTCAGTAAGAGAATGAGAGGACACTTGGTACAGACTCTGACTTGTATTTGACGGATAGAAAGTTTAGGCCCAAGAGTCCTGGTGACTTTGCAGACTGCCTTTTTTAATTCCATCGCAAAGACGGATTGCAGCGGCTTTTTCTCTGTGCTTTGCCTTTCTTGGCAGGAAGATAGCCTGGATAAATTGCAAACTATGCAAATGAGATCTTGGACCCAGTTTTGGGTGCAGTCCTGTAGGTTATGTAAAATGAAATGGGAAAGATTCTGGCCCTCACTTAACATTATTGCATAGTGAAAATGGGAATCCTTTATTAAGCAATTATTACGAGCACATATTAATTTTATACAACTTGGAGGCTGCAAACAGAGTTATGGTGCACTAAAGCCTTTAATAGGTCTTCAGTAAAGACTATGCTAGACTATGTAGAAAGGAGAAGGGCCTGAGGATTCTTCAAAAAATTGTGGTGGAGAATAATTGGACTCGGTTGCAATTCATCTATGTGAGATGTAGGAAAATGTCAGACACTTATTGGTGCGGCTCAGAGTATCTGTATTCAATCGCTTAGCATATGATTGTGCAAGAGGGTTACTGCTCTCCCTTTCCATCTCCTCCGGAGTGCATCCTGTGCTAAGCTTTACCAGTGTGCTTCTGACGCTAGTTCAGATTGTTGTTTATGTTCTCAGAGATGACCAGAAAGCAAGTGCCAACAGGGGAGACAGTCAAGGTTTTACATTTCTTGTGTGTTCCAGGGAGCGTGGTTTCAAAGTGATCCTCATGGGGAAGTGTAGTGCCCCCTTAGCAATCACTTCTTTCTTTTTTTTTGCTGAGATTTCCCAACATGATCATCTGAAACAAAATTAAATGACTAATTTAATTAAACTGAAGTGACAGACCAGACTTAATGCGGGAAAGTACTGTACTCTCCCTTACCTTTACTGCTTCAGAAAAAGTGGTTTTATAGTCTCTTTGTAAAAAACCTCACTATAAGATATCACTTCTTAGTGTAACTGGTAAACAGCCTGCCTTTTAGTCAAGCCCATCTTTAAAAATATGATGCATCACCTTACAAAAACAGTTGAAGATTTTTCCACAAAAATCCATATCTTGTCCCATAAATAAGAATGTTAAATGATGAGTGCTTCCTACATTATACACATCCCTGGATGTGATGTCCTTCTTGGTGAATTTTTGTTAAGAAACAAAATACAATTTTTATTGAGATCAATAAAAGATTAAGGTGACAAAGTGATTTATCGGCTGTACTGAATGCTCATTTTTTCCCCAACAACAATACAACCAATCAAGAAAAAAAAGAGGATGCCATGAAGTGTTTTGTGTTTAGCTTTGTTTTTACCTTGGGTCCTTGGAAAACTGGGAAAACAGAGCTAAGTCATCCATCAAATCTTAAAATAGTGCTTAAAATGAGTAACTGGTGCTCTGGCCCTCAGACTACAACATATGGAGGAACTTATTATATGACCCACTACACACCAAAGTCCATGGAAATACTCCCATTAACTTCAATGAACATAACTGCAGTACTGCATAATGAAAGCAGGAGAGAAACCAATTTATCAGTGCATGAGAGATGGCGCTCACCATCAAGTCTTTCTTTTGATTATGGCAAGGCTGCAAAGCCAGTTTGCCTCCTTGATGTATGATTTGATGTCCCTCTGAAGAAAAATTTGTTTCAAAGCTCTCAAAGAGGGGTGGATTAAATGTCCCTGGAAAAAAGATCCCCCGAATGAACTTTTTCCCTTAGGATCAACATCTCATACTGGTTTCCCCTTGTGTGAATTTAAGTAGGGTCTGTAATGAAGCAGTATTAAAGTCGGTGTTTCTGACTCCTGCAGCTCCTCCCCAGTGTTGGCAGAATTGCTTTCAGTGACAGATCCCACGTGAATCAGGGTGTAGGAAATGAAACAGTGTTGTGCTATGTTGTTGCTGAGTGTTCTAGATGAGCTATCACCACTGGTGCTCTGAGATGCACAGGGCACTGCAGGGGAAGCTTCAGAGGCACTTGAAATTGTTGTAACCTGACTCTCACTGCAGAAAACTTTTACACCTTCTATTGATTAAGTGGCAAATATCTAAATCTGCTTCTGTCTAGTCTGGCAAGGAAAATATTAGAGGAACTGGTTTGCACCATCAGCAAAGTTGTTCCGCCTTCACTTCTGTCTGGCCATTGCTTACAGCCTGACCCAAACACCTAACGTAGAAAGAGCACCCGGGTGAATACTGGCTGTCTTGTATTTCTGCAAATTGCTATTGGCTTGAAATTATGTTTTGCATATATGCCGACAGATAGACCTTAGTGTGCTTGTTTAAGTGCATGAAGTGAAATGAAATGCAAATTTGAATTATTTACACTGGAAATGTTTGCTTGAAAAGTTTTGTGTGAAGTGTATTGTACCAGATAAATCCAAATACAGGTCTAATCCTGTACCTATTGTGTAACCTGTAAAGTTTAGCACAGTTTTTCATAACATGAAAAACCATAGTAAAATACATCTGAAATCCTAAAAATGGGATGTCAACTCCAAATGTAAGTAAAAGTTACCACTTTTATAAAAGCAATGATCCACACCTCACTAGACATGGGTTCAATCACATATATAGCATAAAACCTAAACATTTATGAATGTAGTCACTACTGTGCTCTGCTTTTAAATAACATTTAAAATTTATGTTTACTGTGATATATTCTTTATCAATTTCTTAGAGCATGATTGCAACGTTTTCTATTAATGTTAACTGTAATTTCATCTTAATTTTTAATATCAGATCCTTTCCATTAGTTAATATTTTATGCATATTTATTTCCACTGTTGTTGCAGTGTCCTTGAAATTGTTGATAGTATTGATTGGAAAAGAAAACAGCATTTGATAGAAAGTTTTGGGGAAGGCATATTATAAATGAGAAAGCTCAGGCCCATTTTCATTGTTGTAGTCTTCTGTATGAGTGTTACAGAACAGAAGTGTTTCTGCTTAAAGCCTTATGTCTTTTAGCAGTGAGATTCCCAGCCTTGTGAGCCTGCACCAGTTGGTTGTACCATCCGTCAGCTATTCTTGTCTTCTCATGAGCTTGGCTTGGCTTCTTTTATTTTCCTGCTGATCATGTAGGTTACAACCAGCCGCAAAATACATGGCAGAGGGGAGGACTGTGCAACATAAGCATTGCAGAAAGAGGCGCTGTTCCTTACTTTCTGAGGGCTGCTTGCCCCTCTGCAGCCCCATCTCAAAGCACAGCAGAATTCAATAAACTTCAAAAGCATTGGTGCATCAGGTTTAGCCTCGTGGTTATTTGGTGCACCAAAACAAAAAGGAACTTTTGTTCACTGGACATACTGAGCATCAAAATTGGGGATTTGGAGTTTAAGCACCGATTAGGCTCAATCCCTAAAGAAGGTATGGAGTTGGAGAGAGTCCCCTGTGTATGGAAAATGTGGCCCACTAAATACCAGTGAGAAGCGCCTGGAGAAATGACAGCAGTGCAACACACAGATGGCCCACTGCTAAAAGCAAAATAGTGTGGTGGCATCAGATTCTTTTAATACGTAGTAAAAAATTATTGTGCACAGAAAGTACTTGTTATATGCTTCTTATTCTCATCTGGAATTTATAAAGCCTGAGTTTTTATCAAGTTTGGTAATTCCTGAGGCTTCAGAGTTAAAGCAGCCATCTGTACGTTGCTTTAAAACAAGAACTGACTTTTCAGCATGCAAGTTTATCCAACTCTATCACAGAGGAAGAATATGTGAAACGTGTAGTGTATCGTTGAACTAGACAGAATCTCATCTGGCAAAATAATCTGTTGGGATGATATTGCCTTTGAGCATTCTGCATGTTTAGAACGAGCAAGTTCATGTGTGCTCATATGTATATACAGTAGCAATGCTTGCATCAGCCTTCATGCTTTTTGGAGTGTTCGTGCTATTTGACAGTCCCTGAGTCCAGTTCCCATAAATAACATGGTGTGCAACTTCAGTGGAAAGCTCACTGGAGCTTTCTTGCAATAGAGAACAGAAGGAAGTGGGGTAGAACAGGACAGTCAAGTCTAGTTATTAGGTTGATATTCTGGAGACTGGTTTCTGCACTTAGTCTTTCTGTAATCTTCCTTGGTCAAGTCATTTACATCTCTGAGCCTCTGTTTCTCCCACACTAAAGGAACTAGTAGCATTGCTTTACTTCACAGATGTGGATTTTGAAGGTAAAGGAAGCTCAAAATTCAATTTTTAAAATTCTATTTTAAACTGTATGACTGGCACAATGATGAAATAAAAACAGGGTTATTGTAATTATTGAACAATTTATGCATTGCCCCGAGATTAATTTGGCTTAGCTGTGCATGCAAAATTGTGGGAATGCAAGCCCATGCCAATCCATATCACTTCTTTGTTTGGCATATTAGCCTTGCCAAGAAACCCCGTGAAGCATGTTAGTAAAATACATTTGCATGTCTTAAGGCCATCTTGCAACACAAGCAGGTAAGCTTCTGTCTTCTTCCAAAATATTATGTAAGTCCTTAGCACAGATTTGTGATATAGGTTGTGTTTCCTCTGCGTCATCCTTCACGGGGTCTTCGCCTTTCAGTTTGGTAGAGGTAGTAGCTGCCAGTCTAAATGTGCCATTTTTTTTAAATCCATCTACACATCTTCCTGCTGAGATAAACACTTTTTCTTCTCCATCTTCTCTTTCTTACTGCAGAGAGAAAGGCACATTAACACTGTTTTCTCTTTATGCATCCTATGCATGTTAATGAACATGTGTTCTATATTTTGTTTGTTCATTTTGTGATGCTTTCCAATGGGAAAAGTATGTCTAGCAAAATATTAGTGACAGCATGCAAATTGAAAAGTCTTTGCCCATAGATGGTCAAATGATTTTGTGCCTCATTTTGGAAAGAGCAAGAATAACTCCAGTGTTTTGAGGAACTACTCTTATTTGCACAGAATTATTCATATCAAAATATGTGCAGATGTGGAGCTCTTATTGATAGATTTATTGCTTTTTAGTTATTTGAAACTACATCCTTCTTAAAACAAGATTCAAGGAAAGTCACAGACTGCTTAGTATATATGTATTTTATTGGAGGAGATTAATAAATAATTTCTGTTTAACTAAGGCACATAAGGCATTCAAAATAGTGCTCCTGTTAATAAATGAAAGTTAAAGTCAATGTATGACTATATTGCCAGGATTGCAGAAAACAGTGAATCATGCATTTATTATTTTAACTTACATGATACATTCAGCAAAGAACTCTTATTTCGAGAGCTGGTTAGTGTTTGCTGTGCTTGTTAAAGCCAAATCCAGGGTGCTTGTATTAATGCAGCTCATGGAATGAGTCTAATGCACAGGAATCAGAGGGCAGAGAGAAAGAGAGCAATGTGAGGTTTTTATATATACATTTATTTTTATTTCTTTTTTAGAAACAGGATACTCCTGCTTTACATATATTATTTGGCTTGGTTAAAGAGCACTAGTGGAGGAGAGAGGATAAATAGAAGTCACTTTCCTAACAGAGCTGGGTTTTGCATTAGTGCTGGACAAGACTCGTTGTGCTATAGAGAGGTATTTTGAAACAGGACAACACCTAAATGTCCTTCACAGAGGTGTCATTACAGGAGGATATATCTCTTATATGCACTTCATATAGCTGCCTGAGAGGGAGAGAGCAGCAGCAGTACCAGACAACCTTTTAACATGGGAAGTGAAATTGCAGGTGTTCATGGTCTCAATATTTATGTATTAATTACTCAGATTTGCATAAAAGTAAAACAATTTTATAAACTCATGTAAAAAAAAAACCTATAAGCCAGAATAGCTGTTGATATCAAAGATCCCTCTGCTTATGGTCTCTCTCTGCTCCTTTCTTCCCATGTAAAATTCTACCGACTCCTCCTTGGGGAAGGAAGCTGCCATCATAAAAAGATCAGATAAAGAGAGGAGAATAATAATGGCAGCATTAGCAAGAAGCTCAGCGTAATACCACTGCTTCTGCCACGGTACCTCTGTCCTCCCTAGCAGATTCCCTGAAGCAAGATGCAATATATCTCTCAGTTTGAATATTTTGTTTCTAGGGGTACGTCTCCTTTTCTTTCATGTTATATTCAGCGTTACCTATTTATAACACTTTTTAAAACCGATTTTCCAGCTTCTTGATATGGTACAAGAGAAACAGAAGCTATGTATCAGTGTAACGATAAAAGGCATGAGGAAAAGGGGAAAGTAATAATTGGTTGGAAATCAGGTTATGAACCTCAAGCAAAAATAAAAGTGGAAGAAAGAGGGAAGGGAGTTTTATAACCTCAGTAAATAGCAGAAATTACAATGTGCTGTGCACGTTTGGTTTGTACTTTTATACCGAGTTAGTGGATAAGGATATTTATCTGATGTTGTTTGCTCTACACATAAACTCTTCTGATTTAGGTG
Organism: Burhinus bistriatus; assembly: GCA_013397275.1. Lineage (NCBI taxonomy): Eukaryota > Metazoa > Chordata > Aves > Charadriiformes > Burhinidae > Burhinus > Burhinus bistriatus. The sequence goes on along the minus strand of VYXH01002507.1, from coordinate 152,116 downwards.
ATAGATAGAAACCATTTATACAGATAAACACAGTAGGGGTCTAAACATGGATCCCTGTGGAACACCAGATGTGAGTCAATGAACATTTGATTTTCCTCTTGTCTGCTTCTGACAACCTGATGGATAAGAAACCATCACCCGAATTCCCTTAAAACCTGATAGCACTAATGCAGATAATAACATAGAGTGAGATATGGTATTTATTAAATCTGCTCTCTAAATATTAATACCACAGCAGCTGTGATCTTTCTACTCTTTAACTGTACTCTTTAAGCACTGTGTCACTTGCTAACAAAGATAAATGCACAGGGCTGATGTAGAGGGGTTAGGACCACAGGGGTATTCAAATACTTAAGATTCATGCAATTTAGAAATTAATATTCTACATCACAATTGATTAAATAAAAGGAGTGTGAGAAATTTACAAAATTGCTTTTAAAATGGAAACAGATTGCATGAATGGAATAAAAAACAGCTATGTTAATTCTTTTTTGTCCATTGTCCCAGGTGGATCTAATGCTAACCACTGAAGAGTGTATTAGCAGAAAGGAGCTTTAGTATTTCATAAGTTAGAAATATCATCTCTGAAGCATCAGCAGTTTTATATCCATTTTTCTCTCCCTCTCAATTTCCTCCATATCTCTGAGCTGAAAGTCTTACAGAGAAAGAGGCCACCAGGGGCCATGTCTTGGCCAGATGCTTTTATTCACCATGTCATGTGTTTTCCAGAGTTAACTGTCAAACGCACTTGTAGTTCAAGCATTCTCGGGTGGTGGGGGGTGACTTCCAGTGCTAGAACTTCTTACCTAAAGCTAAACTCACCAACTCTGTCTTGCCAGCCCATAAGCCCAGCACCTCTCCCAGGGCACATGTGTTTCTTATTTATTAGCCTAGTTTGATTGACTTTGGTTGAACTGGGCATCACATTTATCAATGAAAGTGTAGCCAGGATCAGTACCAACTTTTACCCAGGCGATAAGTTTTCTTTCTTTTATGTAGCATAAATCCAGTCTAAGGGAACAGGGAAAACTGAAACCAGTATCACCCAGACTCTTAGGAAAGCTTGTGATCTGTTGCCTTAAGTGGTTGGTTTCTTTATCTCTCTGGGAGAGAGTTGCACTGTCCAAACACAAACTGCAGAGCAGTGTCCAAACACAAACTGCAGAGCTGTGTCCACATTAATGTGGCGTTTGAGGAGCTGATCATGTGCAGCTTGCGTTGACTGCAGGCAGAGCATGAGGTGGTATTTAGCATCAATGTTCAGGTAACTTCTGGTGTCCCACATTAGGGGCTTGTGTTTAGTGTGTTCTTCGTGTTCAGTTGCACATGTGTGGAAGAGAAGGCCCTATTTGTTTCATGTCAACTTCTCTAGAAAGAAGCTTAGTCCACAGAAAAAAGCCCCGCTTGTTTACACCAAGACTAAATTGCTGAGATGACAGATTTAAGAGGAAGAGACTTCTTGGAGACTTTCTTGCTAGATTCACTAAGGATCCTTTCAGCTCAGCTTTGTCCACCTAACTGTCCTGATTTGAGCTGTTACACTTCTGGGTACCTGTTAATCTCTTCAGTCTGATGTTTCTGATACTGCAGTGTTTGTGGGTGTTGCAAATGGGTTATAGCTACCTTCTACTTCATGGCAGCGTGGCCTCACTCTTGATGAGATAGTACAGTTTTATAGGCTCTTCTGCATCAAGTCTATCAGTCCCAACTTGAATACGTTGATTAGTGATTTCATACTGGATTCAATAAACGCAGTAGCGGGTACTTGGAATAATTCTACTGTTAGGAATGAAAAGCTAATTGGCTTTGAAGAAAATAACCACACACAATTTGTACCACTCCACTGATCAGAAACTGGACCATGGATAATTGAGATGGTGTGAAACACCTACTGCCTCATGCTCACAATTTTTGGATCCATTAATTCCTACAGTGTTTTGTGCCTACCTACAGGAGGATGTTACAACAGCTTAGTTCATTATAAACAATTCTGCCCCATTTACTTTAAAATTTTGTGGTTGTTAATCCATAAATGTGTAGAATGCAAATTTGCAATTGAAGGAGCTTAGGGGTAGTGACTCCTTTCTGCAATCCGTTTTTTTCAGTACAATGTTAAAGATTAAAATGTCATAAAAAGGAGAACCACATTTTCACATAGATGCCTGTATGGTTATACTTGAGCCTAAATGTGAAGAGAGATGGTAAATGGTTTGCGGGGGTGGTTTAGGGTTTTTTGTCTTGTATTGCTTCGGGGGTTTTTTGAGGACATGAATCACAAAAAAAGTAATCCAAGCTTGTGTGTTCAATTCCAAAATAAAATGGAAGTTTGATGTGGATTATGGGAGGACAGAGTTTGTGGCCAATATAATTATGTTTGATTCTATACAAATAAAAAATTGAGTAAATGCTGTTTCACTCCATAAAAATGGTATTCAACATTGTTATAGCTGCTCCTGGTCTGCTTTTTAGAAAGAGGAAGGAAGGAGTGTCATGGTGCTTCTGACAGAAAAATTCAAACTCTCATTGAGCATTGTTATTTTCAGTATGATTCTAATGTCAAATGAGGGGCAAATTTTCACAGATTTAGAATTTTGTCTTAATCCAAATGATACATCTTGAAAATGTTTTTCTTCTCATGGGTTTAGTTAAATGATATATTTTTAAGTCTTTCCACAGCATTTCAGGATGCTGATTGATAGTTCGGATGCCTTTCTCCCAGAAGACAGCAAACTCTGTCCCACTATCAAGTAACCAGCAGATTTAGCAGCATATTTTATATGTGGTGTTTTCCTAGATCAAAGTTTTTTCCAACATTTTTGGTATATAGTTTACAAAAACTTTGTAATCTGGAGATGCAAGCTCCTGTAAAGAAATTTAAACCTACTGATAATAGGCTTGAGTTTTTTGGTTTCCCTTTATGGATCCCTTACAAGTAATCCTCAGATGCGTAAGAGTAAACCACTTGAAAACCACTGTTATGGGTTAAAATAGTCTCAAGATATAAAAATATCTTGTTTAAAAGGGAAATTTCTTTTATGAGATCTGGTAAATTTATGCTAACCTCAATTTTTCGGCCAAACTAGCAACAGAGTAATTGCTAGGAAGGGAAATAATTAGGGTTCTAATATTAATATTAAAAGAAGAAACCTTCTTGGAATATTGAAGTTTTATTTTCACCTGGCATTTGATTTGATTTCACGTTTTTCACTAGCACAAGTCTAGATAAGAAATTGCTCATTGGAAACAGTATCCTGAGTGAATAACAATTTCTGTGTATGTAGTGGAGTCCCCATATTTTTTTGTCTGGGACTGCAAGAAGCTGATCCAGTCTAATGGGTACAGAGAGCAGCAGCATTATTCATAGCAATATGTAAAGTACCCTCTTGGGCTCATCATATATTTTATCTTTCATTATCAAATTGACACTCCTGCATGGGTAGACTCATTCTCTGGCAGGGAATACCACAGGCTGTATTTCTGTACTTTTTCTCCCTCCATCCAGGCATTCTCTCAGTGCTTTGGTAAATCATCATGTTAAATCATTAATAGTGAAGAAAGTCATGCTACGTAAGCAATTATATACTGATTAATGTCTAAGTTAAATCCCTCTCTTCAAAGATATTGCTGACCTGCTGAGTATCTCCATCACATTCATTTTCTTTGTTCTTTGGTAGAAGCTGATGGCTTAGCAGTCCAAGCACAAAAGGCAGGAGTGTTCTTAGGTTCAAATCCTCATGCACAGCACTGAACAGGAACTGTTGACATTCTCTCTCAAAATCAACACGGGGGGAACACAAGGGCTGAAAATCTTCAGTAAAGCTTTATCTAGCTGGTAAAATTCTGTGCATGCCCTCAAAACTCTCATCCTTGTTAACATCGCGGCAGTTGCAGTGGTACTAGCAGTGACGGGAGCTCTCACAGAGATGGGCCATTAGTGCTGGCAGTACTGCATCAATTCAGCCTGCTGTGAGTAAGTGTAGATGACATGGTGCTTAAAATGTGGGCAACCATAAGTGTTTTTCTCCAGTGGAGCTCCCAGTGTTACTACTAACACGAGAACCAAACAGGCATTGGCTCATGTAGGAATGGTTGGAATCACTTCATTATCCAGGTGTTAGAGCCTGTACAACACAGGCAGGGAAACAATAGAATAAAATCCTGACTGCTGGTGAAGGAGGGGGGATTCAGGGGAAAGAGATTACATTTTGGTGTTTTCCTAGTGATAAAAAATAATGTATAAAATACAGAACCTGTTGCAATTCCCCGCAATGTCTATGATGCTCAGTCTGTATAAATATAATGGTAGCATCTGTAAAGTTATTTTACAGGTTAAATTAATTCTGAAACAGTACCGTGTTAAACCTTATGTAATTTACTGTAGGGTGGCCTTCCTGAGCAGAGTAGGGCACCCTTGATAGACACCCACTAAAATCACGAGCCTCTTTTGCTGAATTGTACTAACAGTTTAAATGCACTGATTTCTCCTTGCTGTATGTGTAAATGTTCAACCACTCACACCCAGAAGTCTGCTGACAATGGTGACCTTGTGCCACAGAAATATGTCTGTGCTATTAGCTCCTTGGGATGTAGGTGATGCTTTCTTTTTGTGTTGAGGGACCAATTACTGACAAATAGTATTCACGTACTTGTAACTAAAAAGGAAATACCAATATTGTGTATCTGCTGACAGAAATAAAAATTTATAGGACATTTACATTAATAGAATTTTTAGACATTTTCTGGTTTTAAATCAGAAATACATATTGAAATATGACTGACAAGTTCCACCTCCTCTACTCCAGAAAATAAGAATCTAAGACCAATCTCTTTTCTTTTTCTTTTTCTTTCCCTACCTGTGCTACCTATTCCATTGCATTGGGATTGTGTGTTCTCTACTAGACCAAAGCCTGGATGTGACAGTGTGGTTCAGTACAGTTGTGCTGTAGTCAGGACCAAAAAGGTGGTAGCATGCTAAAGGATATTTTCTGTAACATCAGAGACCACTTTGCCACTCCGCATGAAAGAATGGTAATGCGAGAAGGATGGCTTTGCAAACTCTCCTTATTTAAAGCGTGATCCTCTCCCACCAAGGTTCAGTTCTCTTGCTTTGGTATGCAGGTATGAACCTTTGATTGCTGGGAAACGTGTCCAGCTTTCAACTGGGGACAGATGCCTCTCCGGTTGTGTAGCATCCGTGAAAAGACACCTTTTAGCATGACCAGGGATATGCATTTTGTCAGGTCCACTGAGATGAGAAGCTATCACTTCAGAATTGTTACTCAAGCTGTCTTTTGTGCTATCAGTGCTAAAATATTCATTGTATATTAATTTCTGATTATACCAACATCCTGTAACAGGTTCTGTTATAGCCCAAGGACCACATTGGATTTTAGGGTTGAAATGGAAGTTGAATGTATCTTCAAAGGTATTCAGATGCTGTACTGAATGCAAGCCCAGCAAAAAAGGATCAGTTCCTTTTGCTATGTACAACTAATTTTTGTTGTTTCATACATACAGCTCTGCACATATTTAACAATATTCACTCTGTTTCTTTGGAGGTATCAGTGGTAATGTTATTTGTGAAACAAATGTTTCTCTGCAATTTGAACTTTATGCTACACTATTTCAGCTGTTGTAGTCTGTATTTTTTGGCAATGCTGGTTACCTGCAAATCGTCTTACTTGCTTTCTCAATTGAAGTTATTCAACACTTGACAAAGTCTGGCACAGAGATTCCAGAAACATAGCTATTGGAACTTTTTCTTTTTACTTTATACTATATCTGAGTAAGAATTTTCAGTCAGTCATCATGAAGCACCATAGTAAATTGTGCTAAGTTTGTGCTTCTTGAAAGTGCCACAGCTCCAAGACTTTCTCATCTCCTTCCCCCAGCACCTATTACCACTCCATCTCTGTTATCAGGTTAAGAAAGATCTGCATTCTGTGCAAGCTTGACTACTAGTAATAAGCAATGAAGTACCACAGGCAAAATCACTCCAGTAGCTCATGGTAGGGCTCCCAGCCACACTCCTTATGCTTCTCCAGAAGAAACTTGTATGCTGCCCTATAGCCTCCTTATAGACACTAGCCAGCCAGCCTGATGAGAAAGGCCCTGGCCGTGCGCCCTGGAGCAAAAGTTGCAGTCCCTTCGGAGGTCCACCTGATTGCTCCAGGGGGTGGAGGGAGGAGGTTTTCTGTTAGCTCTTACCCCAGTTCAGGCACACATGCGAGATAAAGGAGAGCATTAGCCTTCTGGATGAGCTCAATTAAAGTCAACAAAAAGGAGAAAAGCAAGCACCTAAAGAACTACAGTAGCTTGGGGCTCATGGGCCTGGAAAAAATGAAAGAATGAAATATTCAGTTGTTTCAGTAAGACTTTCTGTGAAGAACATTTTATTGTATACAGTATTCTCCCTGTCACGTTCATTTTCTCCATCATCATTGTTTATTTTCATCCAACGCTTTAGAGTGAAAAGGTCCATTAAAATAATGGAGTTTAATGTTTGAATATATTTTTCACCCCTTCTTTCTCTTTCCCTCCCCCCCTCTCCCTCTCTCTCACACACACATATATATTTTAAAAGCATGGACCAAGAGCACAAAACAAGATCACCCTCCAGACGCAGGCTCCTGAACATGCCAGATTTTGAATTAAGGACTGGGATGATGACATCACTCCTGGTGTTTTTCAGAGAAGGCTGGCTAACTTATAGGAAAGCTGGTAAGTTCTTTCAAGCTTGCAATGAACGGTGAAACTACAGGGAAGTAGCAATAACCAAGTAAGATTTTAGAGGCTCCGAGTATTCTTGAGGGGAGAATGTGGCAGGGGAATAGAGGCAGCAAGAAGAAGTAGCTCTGCTTCAAAGGAAAAGCAAACAGGCTATAATCATTCCAGAAGAGACATAAAATTAATAGCAATTTGAGGCAAAATATTCTCTCCTAAGTGATGTTTGGAGAATATTACACCAATAAATTCAGCGTCTTTTTAAAAAGTCTATTAATTTAATCAACTTCCTCAATGATCTGTGAAACAGGATGACTCATAGATAGTGGCAGAGCTCAGGACACCTGTGATCTCTTGTTTTTATTGTCCTTGCCTTTGACTAGTTGTTTCATCCCTTTGCACCTCCGTTTTCCTTCCCCGTGCCGCCCCCCTCCCCCCATTTTACCCTCTGTCTTTTCTACTGTAACTTGTGCACCAGTTGAGAGAGGCTCTTCCTGCAGAATACCTACCATACAGGGCTTGATTTCAGCTAGTGCTTCAAAATGTTACTATAATTAAAAAAATGAGATTTGTATGTATTTCTATTATGACAAGTAATAGACCTTCTAAATTTTAATTTTAGTGATGTTCCCTTTTTTTGGCGAAACTTACAAATCAGACAGCCCATCCCCTAAATTGCCCCCGTCCATAATAAACTGTTAATATTAAAAGGGAAGTAATCACTTGTATTACATTGAATCTGTGCCTGGAGCAGAAGTTATGTTAGTAAATTGTGAGGAAGAGAACTGAGGCTTAGAGGAGAACCAAAACTTGTTCGGTTTGTCAGAAAGGAGAAAAACATGGGTGTAGGTTGTTTCATGAAACACTGTAGAGAAGTATGTTTTAAGCCGCCCATAATCATGCATTGACCTTCCTGATCATGCTGGAAATACTATAGATTCTGTCTCACAAGCTCTCTTGCTTTCATGGATGGAGAGCATTTACAAGCATCTATGTATTTCCCTGCTAAATGAAAACCCAAAATTTCTTCTGGGCTGAGATGTAATTTATATTATCAAAACTGCAGGACCCACTAAATCTAGAGCAAATGGAAAGCAACTCAGTTTTTATTTAGAGATGCAGTGCAGAGCAAAAATAAAACTTAGATTACCAATTAATGATAGGCATTGAAGCTAATCCTGTGCAGCCAGAACCAGAACAGCATGTCACAAGGATAGAAGGAAAAAGCAAAGACATGTTATTTGGTAAGAAAGTAAACAATTATAAACCTTAAAACTCAAGGTATTAAACAATGCAAATGACTGTGTGAGTGATGCAGCAGTAGAACATGGCAAACTTTTGTGAGATGCTGTTAGTTTATCTCAGGGTCCTGAAAATGTAATTTTATTATTGCCACTGTTTTATTACTTATGCCCAGTAATGTTTTTGACAGGCAGAATGTTTCCCAGATCTCCAAGGAGTGGTCCAGACTTCACAGTTTAAAATAGATGGGGAAAATATTCAGGGAACATTAACTTCAAGCGGGACTTTCTGCTCAGATTGACAGAATTCATTACAGAAGGGGTGTTGGAGTTTTTGTGCTCTTGCAGCTGCTTAGCTGGACTTTAAGCCTCACCTCTCCAAGCATGGTTCAGCTCATATCCCCTTCCACCCTGATAATTATTTTCCTGGTCTTTATGTGGCAACACAGGAAACTAGTTTTGGTTAGTTTCTTAAACAAAACCTTGCTAGTTCCATATTCTCTATTAAGTCCCATTCAAAATATAACCTGATTTGAGAAAGTCTTTATTTCCTCTGCTGTCACTCTGCCTTTGCCTGTTGAGGTTGGAGGCTCCCCAGAGCCCAGTGGGGTCACTTATTGCTCACTGCCCCAGCTTATATCTGTAAGCACCACAGGAAATTCAGCCATGTCTACTTAGGAATCACAAGGATTTTTCACATCGCGTGAGGGGTGTCCCAAGACAACACTCAAAAGCATGACAAAATCAATCACTAGAGGAGGCAACTGTCTTAGCAATGGCAAAGTGCGTACTGCAAGATACAGTGTTTGGGGAGACCTCCCAAGAAAGGAATTTGCCTACTTGCCTAATAAGGCACATCCTGCAGTTTTCCTGGAGGGCTGGCTAGGAATCTTAAGTTGTTCTTTCTTTATTTAAAGGCTTTATTTAAAAAGGGAAGCAACAACAAACCTCCCCAGGCATTTCCAGATGCAAAGATTCCTGAAGTTTGGGACTATTTCAAAGATCTCTGAAGGTGATAAATCTTCTCAAATGCTTGTGACCCACTTGCAAGTCAATCCTTTCTAAATGCTGTTGGGTATTTATCCATCAGCTGCTCATACTAGACTGCTCTAAGGTGATGCTCAGAAGAGGAATCTCACACAAGGTAATGTTAATTTGGAGGTCAGTCTAGAAAATTGTAAAGGTCCTTATTGGCCTTAAAAATCTATGAATCAATAGCAAGTGCTGGCAAAAGGTCACTGGTCACAGATAAAAGGCTGACTATGAGACCACCTAGCAGAGCTACTAACACTTTTTTATTATAAAGATGTTAAAATAAATCCCAGATTTGGTTGTCAGATATTGTTCAGTCACTCTTCTTCCCCTTGAACAGTTGCATGCAGATGTTTTCTACTTGTAGGCTGCTCCTGAAAAAATACCAGCTACTCCAGAACACCATCTAGAGCTTCCTATGAGCCCATCCCAAACATTTCCCAAACTATTGTGCAACAAGCAGTAGAGCAGCTCTCCAGTCTGAGAGCCTCATGATTTATGAATAACTATGGTTTCCATTAAGCTGCAGAAGGGGATAGTGTGTTTCACCCTGTGCTGAGAACCCCATTTGTTTCCGTTCCTGTCAGCAGTTTGCATAAGTGAATGATTTTATTTCATGTGAGAGAGAAGGCAAACACACAAGTTATCCCAGCAGTGGAAGATTTGTCAAATAAAGCTTTTAATAATGGTGTTATTTGACAGTTTTATAGTGCTTCAACTTTTGAGCAGTTTGAAGGTGGTAGGTTTTCAATAAAAATTAAGTCCTTATCTAGAAGAAACTCAGTCCCTGTTGTTTTAAAAGAACTAGTCTTGGCTGCATTGGAGCACCTTAATCTACTATTGAAAGTAAATCTCAATCCTTTTCTGTATTAATATATCTTGCAATCCATCATCAGTAGGTGTTCTGTGTATTTCTTTGCCCTAGTATATCAAGGTGGCCTGATAAACCACCTTCCTAACCAAACTTGTTGGGTGATCATTATGTTTCTCACAAGAATAAATTATCCAGTGTAGTTCTCTGCGGCTTACTTAAATAGTCCAGCGGTGTTTCCAGTCACTCTTACTTATTTCTTTAATTTGTTTGAGGGGTCCAGTAAGTTATTTAGGTGAAGAGAAAAGGAACAGGGAAGTTGCTGGTTTTCACAAGGTCAGAGTTAATCCTATCTGTGTTCATAAATCATTGTACATCATAGGATAACCATGTAGCAACCGAGAACATGTTAATAGAAAACCAGTTCTGCATTGAAAATTCCCTTGCATTGAAAATTCCCTTGCTTAAAGCAGGGATTTTCAAGAGAATTTAAAGGTGCCTGAAATTCTCTGCCAGTTAAATAAATATGAGTTTAAAGGGTTAGATTTTTTTATAGATTTTTTTTGTTACAAAATATGGTTGATCTTCACCATCCTGTGGAGAAGTTAGATTTTAGCACAAGCCTTTTACCAAAACAATTTCTGAAGAAAGAGAGGGATCTATAAACTCGATAAGTGTTTGATGTGGGCAATCAGAATAATAAACAATGGCATGAGTAGAAGCGGCATATCTTAGATTTAAATTATGTGCCCAAGTTCACATATAGAGGTGTTGTGAGTGCTGAGATTTGACGCAAAGAGATCCTGCCTCCAAATTGTCTTACCAGCTAGCCCCATGCTAGTTGTATAGACACAATCTAACTCCATTAAGCACAGAGCCCTTTCTCATGCTTAGGAATTCAATTTGTATATTGCTATACTAACTGATATTTACAGGAAGAATGCTCAGCTGGTATATACCTGGCAAAATTCATTCCCATCCTTTGTCTGCATATCACACGGAACATCCTGTGTCTCAGCGATTTCAGCTAAGTTTCAGGAATCAGTAGGGTGAAGCTTTTCTACTCAATATTCTCATTAGCAGTGTTGTTAAAACCAAACACGCATATGGCATATTTTCAAATGCAGTGCCACAGTTTTTGTTCCGGAGATCTTACAATCTGGTCCAGTAAACAAAATGAGCAGAAGATAGGAGCTGGAGGGAGGAAGGAAGGACAAAGAAACAGCAACAAGATTATTAGCTGATATGCTGAAGCTCTTTTTACAAGCTGGTGTCTCCCCTAAGAGGGCTTAGGGGAATTTTTATTTTCCTCTTTTCACTAGAACTTGCTGAAAAATATCTGTTAAAGCTCTTGAAAGAGATTGTTCTGTTCGAAGCTCTTGAAATCTTACAACCTGCTCTAGAAAGAGTTATTGGTTAGGTATGCCCAGTCCTACCCTGCTGCCTCCCCTTCCACTACTCAATTGGGGTGCGCCAGCATGGCATGGGGAGCACCCATGTGGTTAAAAGCAAGCTCTGTTTAATTCCAGGGGAACCCCCTCATTGTTATCTGATGACTTGATTAGCAAGGATGAGACTCAGTCATTCTGTGTTCAACATCCCCTTCCTATTGTCCAGCGGGGAGAAGAGAGGGACAGAGACTGTTTTTTATTTACTGATGGCTTGAGGCAATGCCACCAGAGAAATTAGAGGAGTCTTTCCATTGACTTTATGAAAGTTGGATAGCGTCTTGGACTTGTGCTTTATTGTTTTTTTTTATTTTATATGCAGCCAGCTCAGAGTGTCCCTCATACCTCTTTCTCCCACAGTGCTCAACTCCTCTCTCTCATCACAGAAAAGTCTGACAGGAACTTTCCTCTCTTATCTGTCTCTTTCTCTGTGCTCTCCTCCCCCTCCTTCTCATTCTTTACCTCCCTCTGTCTCTCTCATTCTCTCCCCTGCTGCTCTCAGATGGCTGGCTTTGCTCAAGGTCTGCAAGGCTGGCATAGAGCATGCCTGGAACAATATGTTCCTATTAAATTTACCCTCTCTCATTGCTGCTTGAAAATAAATTGAATTTTACTCTCAAGTTTGTTTGTTGAAATCGCATAATAAAAACATCCCTGAATGCAATCACATTTAATCAGAAAGCTTTCCAGCATTTATAATGATAAAACACTATTTAAAAAAAGGCTTGTTCTAGTGTTTTAAGGAAAAGAATAAGCATGTTTCTTATTTACAACTGAAATTAATCTCTCAAAGTCCCTCTGAAGTCTGAGTTCCTGCCATGGGTTTACTTCCACGGCTTTCACACCACTTTGGCCACTCCAAGATTATCAAGATAGACAGAAACAAAACTCAGGTATTTTCAGTGTTAGTCCTGAGCTTCAATTTGTAGCTTGTTAAAATTCAGACTGATATTAATTCCTCGTATATATTTGATCAATATTTGTATGTTCTGCATTTATGCTAATGACTGCATTATACTTATTGTAAGGCTGTTGGGTTTTAAATTAGTCAAAGGCCTCCCAAAGAGCACAGTAATGCTGCTCAGGGTTGGGCCTTTAAATTGGACACGCACAGATAACGGATTTTGGGGTGCTGAGCCACTATAGTTGTGTCAGTGGAATTAAGGAGTTTTCGGCACTCCTGAAATACTAATAGTTTGCACATTTCAGGATCAAATTTGTGACAGCTGGACAAGAAGGTGTTCACAGTTTTGGGAGATAAATATATAGAATAGTGTGCATTGCACAGCTTAAAATTGCTGTGTTAAAAAGCCACAGAAATATTTCATTGTCTCAGGAATAGTCGTCTTTGATTTTAGTACAATTTGAAACAAAACCACAGCAGTATCACCATGGTAATAGATAATAGCATATATTTCAGAAAGAAAATAAGACATGTAAAAATTGCGGATTGATCACCCTTGGAAGATCCTGCAGGTTTGGGCCACTTGTTGGCAATTCCAACATCTCAAAAAGTAGAACACTGCCACAAGAATATGCAAAACTCCAGAGCCATGCTGTGCCTCTCTCTTATGTACCCTACACTTGTTTTATATGCTGAAGACATCTTGACATCAATAGGGTGTTTTCAGAGCAGACTATGTTTGAAGTCTGTAATAGAAATCCATTGTAGAGAGAAGAGGAAGATGTGAATGTTGGCAACAGTTTGACAGATCTTTTTCCAGTAGCACTTCGGAAGATCCAGGGCTCATCTTTTTTATTACAAATGGTGGTGTACATCAAAGCAGACTGATGAGTCTCTGGCCAATTATGATTTTTCAGTAGTTTTCCTGGAATTTGTATTTGTTCCCTTATTAGATATAGCCGGCACCGCAATACAAAAGTATCATACACCAGGGATGCGGTGTACTGTACAGACGTGCACAAAAAAAGAGACAGATCTGTCATGGCAAGCTTACGGTGTAAAGACCGTAGCAGACAACGGGTAAAGGATGAGAATTTACCAGATGATCCTGAATTGACTGGTACAGCTTTGATAGTTAGATACAGCGTATTTTACTTGCAAGTAGTCAAGAAGGAGAAGGAAAAATGAGACTTGCTGCTATTTGCAGGCTACCTTATTAAGCTGACAAAGCAACTCTAGTGGGTTACCCTGACAAAGGTACGTGTTGAGGGAAGGATCTGAAGAAGCATGAAGCCATAGCAGCTGTTGACACTTTGTCCGAGAAGCAAAGTGAGAGATCATGGAGGAGCAGAGAGATGAAACTTACTGCAGAGCAAGCAGGAAGCGGCAGTAGAGGAAAGGCAAGCATCGACATCTAAAAACGTTCAGCAAGTACCTACTGGCCAATTCTACTGCCAACTTTTCCTCATTAAAGTGGAAAGGCTTGGCAGCAACTGATTCCTGCTTCAGAAATACTGGATAACTTCTTTTCTCAGCTACTGGAATAAATTTCCTTAATAAAAGTCCCAAACAATGAAACTTGCAGTGTTTAGGCAGCTGATTTCGATTGGAGGGTTTATATAGTTTGTCCCTATTTTAAGGGGAGGTAGTAGCTAACCTAGGGTTATCTACTTGTACAAAGCTCAACTATAAATAGGAATGAAGGCAGCAGTGTAGGCCCAGTCATTGCTACGTAGTTTGAGAATAAGCTGAACAAACCTTTGCTTGGAGAAATCAAAGGATATAATCATAAGCTGCTGTTGCAGGGGACAGGCTAATGATGTGCCAGTGATTTTTATTGCCTTGGGTTATAAGACCTTGAGGGACCTTATGGTCTTCCCTTGGACCTGAAATATTTCCACAGTTCAGTGCTACCCAGTAGATATAGAATGGCAAAAGATTACTTCTCCATCACCTTAAAGATAAATCTTGAGACCTTGGCAACCTTTGGGAGAAAATATAATTGTCTTCCTAATTAAAATTGATTTTTTTCAGTGAATGTGCCCTTCTAGTGCTATCCCAGCTGTATAACTGACTGTATCTGCCTTATTACAACAGATATTTATGGTCAACAATTGACAGCATACTCAGCACAGTATGCAGTGTGTATGATACCAGCTTTGGCAACAGATCACAGACCAGTTAATCCCTTTGGAATATACATATCTCCCTCACTAGCACTAAGAATAGCTGTGTGATGTGGTTTTCTGTGTTTATTGGACTGTACCTGTGGGTGTTTCTGGTGACGTGTTAAGTAAAACTATTGACCAAGGGACTCGGTTCCTCAATCATATTGTCAAAAGGAGTCAGGTACCTCCCTCCTTCAAATGTCTTCGAAAGTCCTGGGATTAGTAGTTTGAGTATGAATACCAGTCTTGAATATAAACATTTGCAGAACTGTGATGTTAGTATTCTTCATGGTTTTTATTGCTTTATTAGCTCTCCCAGGGTATGACTTTGTCATCACAACAGTCTGCTTTATGCTGATGCTTCTGAAGGGGGTTGTAGAGGTGCAAGTGATGTTGTGGTTTGGCCTTCAGTGTCTTCTATACTGTAGCAGAGGTAATAGATGTATCTATATTGTACATCTTACTGTAAAGGATAATAAGAGAAGCTCTTGCATATGTTTTTGGGGCTGGCACTTTTTTAGAAGGAAACTGGGAAAAGAAAAAAGAAGGGAAATATTTCCATCTGTGAACTAAAGAGAAATCCTTTGGATACACTGAAGTATAATAAACACGATAGTTCAAAAGACATTTCAGAGTGATACCTTAAAATACACTGCAAGTTTAAAGGTAATGGAAAATGTAGCATGAGAGGAAAAAAAGCCAGATGGAAACGCTTGCAAAAATTTCATTGAGTAGAACTAAAAAAGTTGAGCAACCTAAAGGGGAGTTTTGCTGTCACTGGACTTTTTTCCCTGCTCTTCATGTGTAGTACATCCTTTGACAGGTTGCACATTGTAACAACCTCCAGACACGAGTCATCAGCAAGGACGGACCCTCTTGTCCTCAACAGTAAAAATAAAGATCTCGCTCACTGAGCCTAAGGAGCAACTCTCTATCTAGTAACTTAGTCTCAGCCAGCAGAGCAATACAGAGGGAACACTCTGAACCACTGATTTATTCAACCTGGAGGCCTTGAACTTGACATAACTAACCCGAGTGTAGTAAATGGGTTCAAATAAATGCTGGCATTACAGAAGGCACCATGTTTTATGACATATGGGATATGGGTCCCGGGGCTCTGAGGGCTGGTACCTTGGGCTATGTCCTGAAAATGAAGAGCTCCATCACCAGCATTCATATTGTTGAAAACTGAGCACAAGAGAGGATACTGTGGATTAGATGCTAGTAGAAAGAAATGCTTTTCCTTATCCTTTATTGTCTGAATGTTCCTTTTTTTAGCATGACAGTAATTATTTAATCACGCTTCCAGGAAGTAGATGTGAAATCTTCTTTTCAACTTGTGGTGAAAGCTATATCAATACTCTCAGATGTAGGGCAGTGGAGGTGAGGGAGAAGTAACTCAGTAGCTTGGCTTAAACCTAACTGAACATATTAGTCATGAAATATTTAAGCCATCAATATCACACATTGATGTGCAAAATGTTTAATTATGTATCATTTCAGTTATTATTCATGTTAGATCTTAGACCTTAAGATGTACATACATTTAAAAAATAGCTCAGGAGATGTAGCAGGAGTGTAGAGCAGCATGAAAAATCTGAAGGCTGGCTGTATGCTTTCGTCTTGAAAGTATATGTCAGAGGTTTTTTTGGTTGGTTGGTTTTTCATTTTTTGTTGTTGTTGTTTTGGGGTTTTTTTCCCCCCACCCCTAAATTACCAAGTCCTTTTCTAGGGCTCAATGCAAACAATGTTTTTGCCTTTAGTAAATGTCTCTGGTAAAACAAGACCATTTCAAAGGAAAAGCTTCAAAGTTTTAAGCTCAATGCCTCTTCTATCCTATTTAGATCCATATGCTGTTTCCGTCACTGTATCTTAAGTGTGTGTAACTAAGTGTCTTCCAGTATTGCATTAAGCAGCACGACTACCATCTGTCACAAATAGTTTGTTCTCTCTTCCCAACAGCAAAATTGTATGTACAATGTCATGCTTCACATGTACATAACTGCTAAGTATTTGCTGCAGAAGGCAGAAGTGAAGTGGATTGTTTAGCACTTGCACTAGAAAATGGTGAGGGCTGTGTTTGGTGGCCCACTTACTCTAAGTAGGGCAGTGGGATCTTTGCCTTCCAAGGGCACCTGATCACACCCACAGCACTGACTACTGGGGAAATTTCCTTGCTGTCTATAGGACTGCTCATGTGAATAATAATTATAATGAGGGAACAGGCTATTTGGGTACTTGGCCTGTATTGTCATGGTGCTATATTTTTATCACAATAATTTCAGAAATGCTGCTGTGAAAAGCACTCTACCTGTTTGTTTCTGTAGCTACCTGTGGAGCAGCTGCATGCCACTAAAAATTTTCATTGCCAATCCTTATGCTGGCAGTTCATAAGCCAAATGAAGGGGACAGATGAGCAGCAATGGAGAGTAGAGGAGAGTATTGAAATATTTCTTGAGTAGTTTTTAAAATATTAGAATAAAGAAATATGTCAGACATGTTTACTCTTTATCACCTGTACAGTAATAAATAGTAAAAGGTGTAAAACAACCAACTTCCAGACTGCTGGGCTTGAGATTAGAATTTTTTTACAGGGGCAGAATCTGGTCTTGCTGTATCAGCAGCTTTGTTCAGTCATTGATATGCAACAGTCACGGCGCACAGTGACTACGGAAACAAACACTAATGAAGGTATCTTTTGTTTTCATAGAGATTAACACATTACTTTCTTCTCATCTTTAGAAGACTTTCAGAAAGACTGGATTGCTGATGCCTATATCCAGTTTCATCTTTCAATTAGCAATTTGCTTTTTCTTACAATCCAAGTGCTAGTGGAATTAACCTAAACTAATTATCACTGATGGACTGATCTTTCAGTGAAGCCTAGAAAGCAAGGCTGTTATATTTCATCTGAAATTTTCATGAACATTTGCTTTGTGATTGGATTTCTCAGTTTTGGAAGTCTGTTTTAAGGCTTAAACAGGCTCAACTTCTCAGAAGTTTCATAGGTTTCAGCTGCAGCAACGGCATCTGTGTAAAATAAGCTTTAGGCTTATTTAGTTGGAGACCTAAACTGTTGGACATGGTTTGAAACTTTGAGTCTGAGTTGATGATTATTAGTCTGGTATTGCTATTTTTTCTCTTTGAGACGGCTTTCAGTGGCTGTTCAATGCAACTGCTGCTAGCGCGAGTTCTATACCTTCAGCAGTGTAACCAAGTGCAGTGCCTGCACGTTTTACTGTCCCTTGTGTAGGCGCATTATCTGCCGCAGGAGTAAAAATGCATTGTTATGAACTGTTCACGTCACTGCACAGTCCTGACTCCTCCTGCCTCTGTCTCTTGAGCTGTCTCCAGAATCCCTTCAGCTTTTGCAGAGACTTCAGGTGAAAATACAGACTATTAGTGGGACAAATCAGCCTAACTTCAGCTCTTGGTTTTCTTTAAGATCTCCTTGTTTGTTATGTACCTCATTGGAGCAAAGTAAATCCTTCCTTCTTGGTGATACGGTGTTCAGGTAACAACAGAAGTGAACCAATTCGTATAAATGATGTGCCCACAGGCTGCCTGCAACGCAGTTCCACAAAATATTATTTGTAGATTGTGTTTGTAAATACAATCTACATTCTCTTGCACATAAGTCCTTACTTGCACATCGCGCCACTTTGAAGCATTTGATAGATTTAATCACATTAAATGCAGTGGTTTAGGGAAATTTACGTTGTGCCTCTATAAATTACACCGTTTCCCAGTAAAATGACACTTTCTTCTCTGCCCAGGCAAGATCTGCAGCTTCTAAAATCTATTGAGAATGGCTGCACTGCATATCAGTTGCCAACTTGTAAAGCCTTTCTGAACATTGTTGTGGCTCCGAAGGATTATTTATTGAACAGTTGAGCTTGTGAAACCTTCCCAAAAGCTGCAATGCAAAGCTGTCACAAGCATGATTCTATTGAAATTTTTTTACAGAAATGTGATCCTTCAGGAACAAACAGGGCGTTCAGGTCCCACCAGCCTTGTAAAAGCACTTTCCTTCCCCATGAGTAAGACGACTAACAGAAACATGCTACAGAGAAACAACGTGATTTTCCATTGCTTTGCAGAAAGTTTTCTTATCTACTGCGGTGATGTGCAAGTATAAAACATTTTTGTGATGGGGGGAGTTATGTCTGTTTGTGTCCTGTCTACTTGATGGTACATAGTGTGCTAAGGAGAAGGCACTGGAGAAAATGGCCTAAGAGTTTAACTTGTGAATTCATGTGTGTATGGTACATGCTGGACATGCTCAACAAGCAGCGAAAGCAGCACATGTTGGTAGTAGCTATATAGGTGTTTTAACACTTTCCTGTTTGATTTCAGCTGTGTTAATGTGTTATTCTCAAGTATTAGCTGGTTAGGACTGTTCTTTCTTTTAAGGAGATACTGTTGACTGTAGTAGACAACACAGATCATTTTAAACTGAAGCCATTTTTGTACTAAATTTTGTCATTTCTTTGTCTTGGCAGTCATATTTTAAGAAAAAGTAGCACTCCAGTCCAAAGAGAGGTGAAATAATACCATGCTAGGTATGGGGTCCACAAGTAGTTTTTAATACTCTTAATTGGAACTGCTCCAGTTTGCTTCACTTGGACCAAGATTTGACCTAACAAAAGAGCTCTGAGACAGTCTGGGCAGTTGTAGATTTGGACTAAGCCTGAGATCAGGTTAGTTTATACACACAGCTTCAGTTGGAATGCGGGGTACCGAAAGTATTATAAACTGTGCCAGCCAAGGGCATTTGGTGTCTCTTGTTTGCTTTTGTGTGCCAACAAATGTTGTGTTAGAGATCTAAAAATACGAGATACTGATGTACAAAACAAGAACACAGAAGGTGGAGCATAGCAGGTGACTGCCTGTTGCAATTTTTACACAGGAAGGGTGGGGAAGGACCAGTATAGACACAACTGTGGTTTTATCAGATATATGGCACCGTAAAATCCCAACAGTACACAGACCTGTAAAGCTCTATATAGCAAGTTGTTCTCTTGGCAACAAGCCAGTGGCATGTCCCACTCAGTGGTGTTAATTGTAACACACAGGGCAGTAAGTCTATGCAGCAGCACCCCACAGTCAGTCAAAGTGGAGCATGAGATGTCCCTAGGTCTGTCAGTTTGGCCATAGATACAGGGAGGAAGACCTCTTCACCCGTAATACAAAGTCTCAGTTGTACTTGGTGAGGTTCCACCCACAGGGATGGTGGGGGAAAAAAAGAGGAAGCTTGTCAATATGTTTAAGCTTGCTAGGCTAAGAAAAAAAGTATTCTTAAGCATAATCTTCCTTTTGCAATTGTAAAACAGGTTCCTTTAGCAGGAAAAATCTAGAACTTAATATGCAATTCTTAAGGGGGGGAGGGGGGGGGAATAAATAAAAAGAATGTTTATTCCCAGCACCCTGCAACAATCAAACTGACTTGTGTACCTATGCATGCATTTTAAGTGGGCAGTTTCAGTGCTGGTATGGTGTAGCGAGGGCACAAAATTCAGCTGAGATGCAGCAGACCATCTGCCAGAAGGAAAAGCAGGGGGGTGAGTGGCAAAAAGCCTCTAGTTCACGGGAGGAGTGGGAGCGTTGATGGTTTGCTGGAGTTCAGAGCTCTGGCAAACAGCATACGCTGCGGTAGCTCTTGCCAAAAGGAGGAAAGAAGGCAACAGAAGGGCAGCGAGTTGGACGGCTTGAAGAGTGACATTCTTTTGTGTCAGAAGTGGTCAGTATTTTACCAGCTGAGTTCCATAAATTGGCCCTGGGCTGTCAATGCTAGTGCCAGCTGTTAACTTTGTAGCAGCCATAATCTCAGCAGGGACAAATAGGGAAAGATGTATTGACAAATGGCACTGAGCATAATAAACTGCTCATCTTTATGAATGCTGGGATCCAAATGATCAAAACAGATGTACAGTTTCCAGATCTTAGCTGCACTGTCAGAATATTCCTGGTTTCCTCTTGCATAGTCATCCATAATGAAAAGAAAACAAGCAGATTCGCCTTTCTCTTGGGTCTTTCTTTATTGCTCACTCAACATTAATTACAGAATATTGTTGGAATAGCAGACTGGCAGACACCAGCACCCTGAACAGAGTATGTTGCTTACTTCTGTCACTTCTGCATGTAGCATATAGCTAAAATTATACTCAGTACAAGCACAGCATTGACATGGGCATGTGGGAAAGCATCATTTTTGCCTACCTCTTTGTAAATTTAAGTTATCTCACAAAAATGTGTCATGTTTTCAGGCATGGGAAAGGCAAATGAGTGAAGGCTGCCATTTTCCCATTGAAGCCATAAAAAAGGAGGTAGGGAGCCAAAGTGAAAAAATGTTTAATTCAGAGCAGTTAACACAATGATTTCTTTTATTTTCATGTCAAGGGAATTGTAGAGGGTGAAAAAAATATTTGCCTTTAAAAATATTTGGACACAAAAATTCTCTCCTGATTTATATGTGATTTGCAGGTTCATCAAAATGACTTTTATACTTAGTGTTGCCTGAAGTGTCTGGGGTCATTAGGGACTTTTCAGCTTATCAGATAAATCCTGTGTATCCTGCCTTGCTGTTTGACTATAGCATTTTTTAAAAGACTTGTCAAGTCAATGGGTTACCACATCCCTAAGGCAGTGCATTTAATAGTTATAAAGTGCTGTCCTTTGCTAAGTGAAATACCGAGTGCTGAGAAGAGTATACAATTCTTAAGCCATAAGTGAAAAGATGAGTTCTAATATATTTCCCATGTACAATAGGCATAAGAAATTCAGAATACTGCCCGTTTTCACTCTGCCCAGAATGATAAGCATATTGTTTATTAAATATTAATATTATCAAGCTGATGCATTAGGTTACAAGCAGAAGTGACTCAAAAATCAGAACATCTTGAATCTTAGACTTCGCAGTTAATTGAAACTTACCCTCATACAAATGGTATGACTAGCACAATTTCCTGGTGGACTTCAAGTCATATTCCAAGGGAATTCAGCCTCTCTGTTTGCCTCTAGGTTCCCAGAAAAGACTCAGATTATTGACAAGGACTTAGTGCATCCTGTGCTGCCTAGGGCCATCCTCAGCAATCCACAAAGCTGGCTGCTGTGGAACTAGGCATTTTTAAAGCCTTAATACCCGTGGACAGAAGCTTGCACAATTCTTACCAACTTCCCTTCTGCTAACCATTAGATAGCAATGATGAATCTGAATACCTCCAGATTCTTGGGTTTAGGTGACTAATATTTAGTAACTGGCCTCAGTGAAGCTGACAAGATCTGTGCATCTCTGAGAACTGAGATCTGCAACAACAGCATCCTATGGCCTGCCAGGTGAATGGCAAGATTGTTGGCAGGCACCTTGCAAGTCAGAAGCTCCACAGCCTCTGAGATGAAGTGTTTGTATGGAATTGAAATCCTCTGATTTTCAAGGGGCTTCTGCTGTTTTTTTTCCCATAAATCGATGAGAGAAAATACTCTGACCTGCACAAATATTTCCTTTCCTCCACTTTGTTTTGCTTTCCATACAGAAGCTTGACACACTGGGAAAATTATTTTAAAGCACTTTTCTCCCCCTCCAGTATCCCAGAACCAGGAGCAAACTAGCAGAGAATCAGCACTCATGTTCTCAAAGGGGACCTTGTTCTTTAACTTCCCTGTGCCTTGTATCTTCTGGTTGGCAACGTAAAAGACACTGTAATACTCGAAATAATTTAAAATCTGTTAAATTAGAAATAGCAATTATACTGATCTTTTCTGGGTATCTGCTGGCTCAGTCTAAGAAGTAAAATCATTAAAACTCTCTCCTGCAGCCTGTTGAGAGAAATAATATTTAGTGGGTGTTGAATTTCATATGATTCAGCTCAGTCTCGAAAATTGGCAAACCTTTTATGCTCAATTAGATTTAAAATCTGCTTTCAATACCTCATTCTTCATAGACCTGACTTTTCATGGAACTCGGAAACAAAGTTGGGATAGCTGCTGTCCTTCTTAATGTAGCAAAAGTCTCGGACAAAACCACTGTCTTTGTGGGTTCAGCTGAGCAGTTCAGAAGAATGATCTTTTGGCTCAAAATACCACAAATAACATTACAGAAGAGTAACCTAACTACCATATTGTTCAAGTCAAGCGTGCATGAAGTTACATGGAAATGCCATCAGACTTTAATGCATTCTCATAGTATGTACCTAAGTAAGATAAAGTTAACCATAGCACAGATTATGTTAAGGCAGTGCACAGAATGAATATTACTTGTATTTTTGATACCCTGCCAAGTCAGGATATCCTGCTGTGAGGTACAGTGAGGTTTTGGCTGTACATGGCTTGTTTTTCTCTGCTTTCCTTTACATTTATACTAAAGGTAAATTTCAGATCTGTGACTTCCTCTGCTGCATTATACTCTGTCTTAACATTTCACTTTTTGTCCATTTGACATTACTGCCTGGCACCAACTCAACTGGAGCACCTAGTTTACTTTTTAAGACTGCGTGATAAAAACTTCAGTTAGTGTCTTTTT